>CM050167.1:150217444-150352444 GCA_027410445.1 Discoglossus pictus
TTTAACTGTTTTGTTGCTAATGTTAATGTTCTTTTACTTTATTATACAGGTGATCTTTGCATGCCTCCTATCTCTCTGTCTCATTTTAGCTACTGGTGCCAACATCCTGGACCCCTGATCTTGTTCATTTATCCAACCCTACCCATCAGTTATGTCAAAAAACAAACATCATCATCATGAACCCAACTCACTACACCTTTCTCACCCATAGCATAAAGGCATTTAATTAACCATTTAAAAGGTGGAAAACTCTACTATATTACAAAGCCGATCACCCCTCCTAAAAATGTATGTATGAATTTAGGGACACAGAGTCCCTACATTTATACATAAAGCATATCCAACATATTACAAAGTGTGGAAAACATCCAAAAGACCTAACGCAGCTAAATTTCTACACAAGGTCTTAGCTGACCCATCAATTTACAGATCTAGGAGGCCATTACCTTATACTGATAAGTTATCGCTTAGATAATAAACTCACTGTTATCTCTATATATTCCTCCACAACATCCTCATATGGTACTCCTCAATATATGCTACAGAAACTTGAAAATTTAAAGATGTGTGTAAAATTATCCTTGGGGTAAATGTGAACTTAGTGAACTTTACTTGAGTTTAAGTTGGATCAATCCAAGTTATACTTTGAATAAAGATTCTCCCACAAAACAACCCAACTAGCCAATCTACACCTATGTGATACATGGGGGACTTTACACCCAAAAGATAGGGAATACACATTCTCCTCCCACACACACCAAGCTTACTCCAAAATAGATCATCTTATAGACCCCACCATCTTAGACTCGGCAGTCACTGCTTCAATTGTGCCTCTGCTTTACTGCAAACAAAATGGAACAAATACATTTACAATTATCCTTTTGGGTACTTCAAAACCCTTTATTATTAAATATAAAGTCCTCTGCTTGAAATTTGAGGTTATGCAAAACAACTTAATTGTATCTGATTTGATGCTTGATTGCTCAAATCTGACACAATTAAGCGTTAATACCTCGGGATTCCCCCTTCCTACTCGCTATCTCAATGGACCCAAATGGCACTGTTACCACCACAACAGGGGTCTGCATTGGACCCTATGGACCCTAACACTACATACATAGATAACATGAGATGAATATCAAACATTTCTCCATATATCCACAGAGCCATAATTCCAGCTCATTCTTTAACTAATTTTTATTGATAAGGTCTTTGACTCTGCAGAGTGGCCAATGTCTGTATATGGTACTTGCTAACTTTTGCAATCTCAGAAGACTTTGTTAACACACATATTATCAATTGCATAAAGCTACCCTCAAATTACCTGGAAACTCATGCTCTGCATCACCTGTAGAGTGAGCACAAGACAGGTTGTGTTCTCTGTTGCCTCTCCTCTTTTATTTGGCTATAATATCACTTGCACAATTAATCAGGGAAAATCCTGATACCTATGCAGTCCAGAAAGGATCTGCTACTTATAAATTTTGCCACTTTGCGGATGACCTCCTCCACACCATAATTAAGCCCTTGACTTTTATACCTCACTTATTTCAATTATTACCAAACTTTAGACAAATTTCAGGGTTAAAAGTTAACATTGAAAGAACAAAGGCCTTAAACCTGGCTTTCCTTCCTGATGTGGTTAAACACTCCTTCAAATTAACCTTACTTATATACACACAGCCCTCAGCACCATAAACGCAGATTCCACCTACATAATTCTTTATACGTACAAACTAGTTGGAAAAAATATTTTAATTGAGGAATAGATAAAAATAGAAAAAAGCGCCGGAAACAAAGTAATTAAAAACAGGGAACAGTGTATAACATAATGAGGTAATGTAGGAGAGTATAGGCACTGTGATAACATGTGGGGTTGACCTACAAATACAGAAATCAATTACTATATTTCCCCCATCATTGATCCCAAAAGCTCCTTCTCAAAAAATATACATAAGTTATAACAAGTTACTGAAATCCTCATATGTAGCAGATCCTACTAGTCACTGGGTTTGTTGTATGAGTAACTTGGTGAGAGACACTTAATTTTTAAAAAGCAACAATATTTAAAACCAAAAGAAAGAGAAAGCGGGGAAACCAGCAGGAATGGTCAATATATATAAGTAGACAGGAGAGCATAACAAATAACAAACTCCTCCGTGAGGCCAGACGGCCCCGTTTCGCCCATTCACTGGGCTTAGTCATGGGCCTCGCGTGGGAGTACCAAGCAGGACTGCAATTATAAGGAGAAATTATTTTTGAAGCTACTAACCAGGCTCAACTGAATCTCAAGTATTGCGCTCATACCAAATTGGACTAGCAGATGTACATGTGTATTAAATGCTGTGCCTGTGTATTAACCTCTGTGCATATGTTTCCTTTAAATACAACCTGGCAGTAGCATACTCAATGCATATTTGTTATGCTCTTCTGTCTACATTTAATATAATATACTGTCATAGACCCCTTTTTCCTGACCTGGGTGTTGCCCCATTGAGCACAGACTGCTTGGCTCCAGCCACTGGATTATCTGCATAAACACCTTCATTGTATTTGTAAATATTGTTTTGTACTATTGTTTGTCAGTTTAAGTTAATCCCATCTGCCACGTACGCTATCTAAGGTCTGGACCACTCAGACACAGAGACGGCAGGATGTGTATTGAAGGCTAATCCTATTGATCTCAGGAAGCTACTGTTAGACCCCATGTGGAGTTTATCTCTTGTGATTGTCTGCCACCCCCTCTCATTGTTACATTGTGTACACCCCCTCTGTTTCTAACTGCTATAAATACTGCTGTCATTTCAAAAAATAAATCACTTCACTTGGAGATACAGTATATAGAAATCATGTATCTCTGATTATGTTCCTGGTGACTACGATACTGAACCTATCTCCACCCTCTAAGTAACCTGTCCTGATCACTACCACAGGAGGGTTACTAGAACTCCTGGAAATGCTGATTCCTGATGGAGAGACTGTGACTAATACACAAGCCAGATATGAGGGTACTGGTGCCGAGATTTCAAAGAACCCAACGGTCCTTGTGGGTAGATAACCTGTAGTCTATAGCAGGTGGCTTTGGGCTTGTATAGCCCCTACTCTCGGATCGTCAGATATACATAATATGTTTTATATATATTATATATATACTAGCGACTTGCCCGTCATAAATGACGGCAATAACATTTTAAAACTCACAATGCAAGGCTTTCCCCCCTCTAACTTGCGTGCCTCACGATGAGCGCTGTCTACTTTGTGGGCCTTACAATGAGCGGCTTCGCCGCTCATTGCAGGCCTCAGCCAGCCCGCCACCTTCCTGCTTCGCAATGAGCACCTTCGGCACTCATTGCGAGCCTCCCCCCTTTATTTTACGTGGCTCGCGCTGAGGGCTTTCGGCGCTCATTGTGGCCTCGAACAACCCGCCATTTTCATGCTTCGCAATGAGCACCTTCGGCGCTCATCGTGAGCCCCTCTATGAGCGCGTTCGGCGCTCAGTGAGAGCCTCTCCCCCTTCTACTTTACGTGTCTCGTGATGAGCATCGTCGCAGCAAATCGCAAGCCCAGCAATTTAATTTTTCAAAGTCGTGCGGACCTTTAATTGCCATTTTAACCTGTGTGTGTCACCTTGTGTGTCTGTAACAAGGCCAAACATTCAAGGGTATGTAAACTTTTGATCAGGGACATTTGGGTGATTTCTGTTATTATTATGGTTTAAAAAGGAGCCAAACAACTATGTGATAATAAATGGCTTCATATGATCACTATCATTTAATAAAATACTTTTTTTGGGCATCATCAGTCATATTTTCAAAACAAATGCAAAAATTTCACATTTCAAATTTCTGCCAGGGTATGCAGATGTTTGAGTACAACTGTATATATATATATACTAGGAAATTGCCCGTCGTGATTAAAATTGTAAGGCTGGCAATGCTGTTTGCCACACAATGTGAGGCTTTTGCTCCTCTGAGCACCTTTGGCGCCTCTCCCCCCGTGTACTTCAACGTTCCTGCTTTGCACTGATCACCTTCAGCGCTCATCGTGAGCCCCACATTGAGCGACATGGTTGCTCATAGCAGGTATAAGAAATTGGTCATACATATTGGCCTACAATACATTATGATAATGTTATTATTTTCTCTCTCTTCCTTTATATATATATATATATATATATATATATATATATATATATATAGATAGATAGATAGATAGATAGATAGATAGATAGATAGATATGTGTGTGTGTGTAGATATATAAATGTCATTAAGAGGTCAGTCAGTCATTCCCGGGTTAAATTCCAAAAGAAACACATCAAAGGGGTGAGAAAAACACATAATTGCAATTTTCACATCTGTCAAGATTTATGGGGTCTATTCACTTAAATACAGGGCACCACCCGTGGAGATGATAATCAGTGATAATGGTAATTGTTTTGGTACAGTTGACTAAAGAGATCTATTGATTAAGATTGCGAGAAAGTCTACTCTGTCAACAAATCCAATTAAGATATAGAGGGGGGGGAGACAGCCCAAATATCATATAAAAAAACAGCTTAAATTCACAATGGCAGAAGGAGAGGGGACATAGAGATCCCACACAGAGAGGTTCTGAGGTGACCAGTAGACCATAGGTGGTAACTATACCCCTCAATATTTTTGATCCACGCAGGGTAATTATATTGCATGTCTGATTGATGACTAATTCTTTTTCTTTCTCCCTGTATACTGATGATATATATATTGGGGTAAAAATATTAATTACCGTTTTCTTTCTTGCTTTATACCAATGATATGTGGATATATATATATATATATATATATATATATATTAATTAATGTTTTGTTCTTTCTGGATACTGGTGAAATGTTTGCTGTTTTTCTTTCCTCTTGAAGGGTTAAAAATAATTTAGGTGTTTTCTTTTTGTAGGAGCCAGCCATTAAATATCAACTAATTGTGCTTATATATAAATATATAGGATATATTTAGTTTATATTTTGTTATTTCATAAAACTTTACATTTGTGATTATTTGTTTTTGTGTTACTTTGTTTTCCCACACGTTCTTTTATGATTGTTTGTTTTTGTGCACAGAAATATATAAATATATGTTAATTCATAAATCTTATTGGTGTGTTTTATTTGTCAATCATTCTCAAAAGAATAGAATCTCTAGAAATTACCCTTTAATTTCTTACAGTTGGCGAGCCTAGGTCCAGGAGAGATATGGTATGATATTTAAAACATATTTATAAGAATATTATTTCTGTGCTTAAACAAATTTTCATGTCATTTACTGGTGAGGAAATAATTTGGTTTAAATTATATGGTTGCTATGCTTGGGTTGAGTAGTCTTTTCACAGGTTTCAGTAAAGTTACATCTGTTGTTTTGGGATAAACATTAGCTTTTGTTTACATGAATAGAAGTGCTAATAAGGGTATTGTTGTTGAACTAATACAAAGTGGGGTTTACTGGTGAATGAACTGTATTGGAGATAGTTAATATAAGTGGTTACATTATAAAGTATTTTTGTTGTTTAAAACTTCTGTTGTATAGTTGCATAAGCTGTTGGTTTATATAGCTGGTACGTTTTTATTTTTCATTTATTTCCTCTTTCCAAAGTTAATTGTGAAAGTAAGAAATTTGTATAAATAATGGAGGGTCTAATGAAAAAGATTTCTAAAGTTGCTAACCCTGAAGCTATTATAAAGTCCATGGTGGATGCATCAGACCCGTGGTTCCAAGCTACTGTTTATGTTTCAAATGCTATTAATGAGAAAAAATTGTCCAAGTCAAAAGGAAAAACAGCCCTTATTTTTGCTGCAAAATGGATTGCAGAGCAGTATAAAATAGTAAATGTACAGAAACAATCGCTAGAATCGAAAATATCTGCGTTAAATATGACTCTAAAATCTCTACAGGTCACTGCAAATGCAGCAGCTGCATTAAGTATAGGAAACCAGGAGACATTATTAAAAAATAAACAAATATGCAGTGAGAATGAGCAGCTTCTGGAAAGGCTAAAAGATGCAGAGGGAGCAATCAGATGTCTGGCATCTCGCGGACATAAAGAAGCTGATCATTCTCAATGTTTAGCAGAAATCAATGACCTGAGAGTACAGCTAGGGAAAAGAAATGCGGTGGTGGCTGCCTTTAATATTTTTTAGAATATAGTGAGAGAGATGTTCAGGAGATGAACTGGGATATGTTTTCTAGAGGAGAGAATGAGGATAGTATGCCTTTGCAAATGGCTCCTGTTTCCATTGAGTACAAAAGGGATGCCCAAGGACTGGCAATTTCTGAAACAAGTATTTCTAGGCCTCTCACTAGTACTGAAATACATTCCCTTAGCAAAGAACTGGGACATATAGATTTTGGGAGTGACCCCGTAGAAGTATTGTTAAAATTAGAACAATTTGATAAAATTCACAGAAATTTTAATGAAGTAGATACATTTGATGTCATTGTTGCCAGTTTGGACAGCTCATTACAAGCTAGTCTTTCCCCAGCAGTGTTTGTTCATCCTAGAACAAAACAACAACTCATGGAGGAATTGTTAAAATCACTTGGCTTAGATGAAGCTGATCACCACTCAGCATTTGGTAATTGTACTCAAAGGAAAGGAGAGTCAGTTCAGGGGTATATAGATAGATTATATGCTTTTTATAAGTTAACTCTTCCAGCAGGAACACAAGGAAGTCAGAATGATGACATTTTTAAGAAAGCATTATTAAACAGAACTTGTCCTGAGATTCGTAGATTAGTGGGTCTATCTGTATCACCTCAGAATCAGTTTCCAAGAATCTTGACTTGCTTGAAGAGGGCTGAAGCAATTCTTAAAGAGCAAAATAAATCTAGCAGGGGCAGAATTTCTGCAGTAGAAGGGCCGTCACCACAAAATAGATATAGTATTCACACAATAGCATCCATTTTCACATAATGTACAGGACAAAATAAATAGAATAATAGAAATAAATAACAGTGAAGTCCAGGAAAATAAAATAGGAAAAGCCATTGCATGTGTAGGTTATGGGGATTACTTACTCAGCAAACTTACTGATATCCTCAGAGATATTGAACTTGAACGTATTTTTGATTTTATTACAGATGACCAGATTTGGAAATGGTATGGCAAATCTGGAACTGGTGTGACCATGTACACTATTCGGGATTTGGGTAAAATTACCAGACACACAATAGAGAATGACAACCCTTTTAGCTTGAAAATACCTCTTACCATTTCGTTACCTATGGTGTCTACAGAAGAAATATACAGAGACTTGGTGCAGATACATTCCCTTGGAAATCTTGATGGACATGTGTTGAAAGAATTTCACGATCCACCACAACTAATGGTCAAACAGTCGTCTGGTGAATGGAAGACACCACATATGTCTTGTTGTACTAAGCAAAATGAACAATATGTATGTAGGTGTAACGTCATGGACACTGCCGAACCTCCATGTGGATTTTCATCAAAGAAAGAAGAGTTAAACCAAGAGGCTTCTTCCAAAATCTGTGCAATAAAATTAACAAAGTGGCATGAGGGGATGACCAGGGTAACATACGTTGGAGAGGGCAAATTTTGTATTGTGTCAACTGGATCCAGTTTAATATATGGGAATCGAGAGTGTCAATTTCAAAATCCAAATTTTTGTCTGATGGTCAACAAAATTTTGAAAATCAATGGTCACACAGTTCTCCCAGTCCCAGTTTACCATGACATTTCCCAAATCAAGGTAAGGTTAAGGTATGAAGAGGAAATCAGTAGGTCTGTACCAGAATTCAAAATTCCTATACCACCATTATCAACAGACTTACATATGTTAATGGAAAGAACACCACAACATCTGTTACAGGTCAAACAGCATACAAAGATGGTGGAGAATGCTATTGATGAACTATCCAAAACAACCTGGGATTCTATTTATAATGCATCTCAACATCCGATTTTACGTCTAACCTTTAAAATACTCATCTTATTCAGGCTGCCATCATACTATTTGGACTTATTGTATTCTGCCGAATCAAATCAAAGGTTAAAACTATGGAAAGACTATTATACAGAAAAATATAATCAAGAGAGAGCTCATTATTTGAAAATTCATTCACTCTCTAGGTGGGGAATATATAAGAAATTGGTCATACATATTGGCCTACAATATATTATGATAATGTTATTATTTTCTCTCTCTTCCTTTATATATATATATATATATATATATATACATATATATATATATATATATATATATAGATAGATATATGTGTGTGTGTAGATATATAAATGTCATTAAGAGGTCAGTCAGTCATTCCCGGGTTAAATTCCAAAAGAAACACATCAAAGGGGTGAGAAAAACACATAATTGCAATTTTCACAGCTGTCAAGATTTATGGGGTCTATTCACTTAAATACAGGGCACCACCCGTCGAGATGATTATCAGTGATAATGGTAATTGTTTTAGTACAGTTGACTAAAGAGATCTATTGATTAAGATTGCGAGAAAGTCTACTCTGTCAACAAATCCAATTAAGATATAGAGGGGGGGAGACAGCCCAAATATCATATAAAAAAACAGCTTAAATTCACAATGGCAGAAGGAGAGGGGACATAGAGATCCCACACAGAGAGGTTCTGAGGTGACCAGTAGACCATAGGTGGTAACTATACCCCTCAATATTTTTGATCCACGCAGGGTAATTATATTGCATGTCTGATTGATGACTAATTCTTTTTCTTTCTCCCTGTATACTGATGATATATATATTGGGGTAAAAATATTAATTACTGTTTTCTTTCTTGCTGTATACCAATGATATGTGGATATATATATATATATATATATATATATATATATATATATATATATATATATATATATATATATTAATTAATGTTTTGTTCTTTCTGGATACTGGTGAAATGTTTGCTGTTTTTCTTTCCTCTTGAAGGGTTAAAAATAATTTAGGTGTTTTCTTTTTGTAGGAGCCAGCCATTAAATATCAACTAATTGTGCTTATATATAAATATATAGGATATATTTTGTTTATATTTTGTTATTTCATAAAACTTTACATTTGTGATTATTTGTTTTTGTGTTACTTTGTTTTCCCACACGTTCTTTTATGATTGTTTGTTTTTGTGCACAGAAATATATAAATATATGTTAATTCATAAATCTTATTGGTGTGTTTTATTTGTCAATCATTCTCAAAAGAATAGAATCTCTAGAAATTACCCTTTAATTTCTTACAATGGTCTGTATATAATGTATCTATCCAGACCTTGAGACTTGCTTTTTTTGGTGGCCAGCACTCTCCATTATCATTTTTGTTAAATCACTGTAATATTTTTTAATGTTCTAAACTAAGTCTACAAGTTCACCATGCCATGACTATACTTGACTGCTCTCTCTCCATCAACACCTCAGCTCCTGTCTCCATATGTTTTCTCTATTTCCCTCTCCCCCGTCTATTAAAGGGAATTAGCAACAGTAACCAACATGTAAAGCTATAGTTAATAACAACTATTTATCTGCTGAATGTAATTTTAAAAATACTTACAGGAGAATTACATTGAAGTTTGCAATATTTGTCTGTGTGTAGAAAATATATGTATGTAGACGTATTGGTGGGTGAGTGTATGTTCTACACTCATCCACAATTATGTATATATATATGTATATATATATATATATATATATACACACACACACACACATATATTCATTATTTTTTCCTTTTTATGGATCTGATCTTTTGCATTCCCCCCACATTAAATGCTTCCTCTGACCAGTGATTTTTTTGCAATGCCTTCTTAACTTTTCTCTTCAGTCCTACATGGGCTTGTGCTGACTTATAACAATCCACTTGTGTAACGGTATCATTTGTATCATCTCATCAGTATTTCTTTTGAATAAAAAAAGATAGACAATTCTTTTGAATGAAAAAATCACTATATATAGCATCAGAATTTTCATCACTATCAGTCAGGTAAACACAGAACTTTTATCTTAATGCATGAGCTCCCTCTGGTGTTCCACAGGCAAAGTGCAATATACAACAGCATGTCCACCATTCTGCCTCTCTCTTTGCATTTTGTAAATATTTCCCAAACTTACAATCATGAAGCTTTTCCAGACGCTTAACCTCTGCTATCGTTGCTCCCAAAACGATGCTCCAGGGTACAGAAGTGCATTCCCATTTATCGCCAAAGCTTCAAGGACCACTGTAGCACTGTGTGCTTGTATCATGGCAAGGTTTGTCTGGAGCCAGAGGGGGGGGGGGATTATATTGGGACATGCTCTTCATCCAGACCAATAATTTAAGGGGCAATTCAAAGAGCCAGTCTTTCAAACGAACTGAATCAAAGGATCACTCAATTTCACCAGCTATCTAAACCTGTGAGGAAGAAAATCAAATATCCCCATTGGAGCCAACTTAAATATAAAAGCTAAAATGTATGTCTTTAAATGTTCTAAAAACATATGGGCCATTATCATATAAATTTCTTCATAAGAGCACACCATAAATATTTCAGGTTTTACACCACATTCAGAAGAAACTCATGCAGCAGGTGATGGTTCTTAGAAGTGTTGTACTAAATAGTCATGAACCTGGAGGATCCTAGGAAAGAATACTGATCTTACTGAGGGAGGACCCTGGCAGCTTACATCACTCAACAACATTCTAACATGAGGCTCTTTATATGACTTCAATGGTGGCAGCCCCAGAATGCAGGCTTCCTACATCCAACAGGATTATTTTTATTATTATCATTGTTTATTTGTAACACATCAAAATATTCCTTAGTGCCATACATGGGTTAAGTAAGACTGAAAACTCACAAACTTACTATCTAACAGTTTCAACTTCTTACAGACATAGAACAGGAGTGCTTACTATGCCCATCATTCAATGCTGATTTATTGAGCCTTAGAATCAATTTTTTATTATAAAACAATAAAGTATGTAAAGTGACGTGGAACACTATGTTTTGCCCTTATTTTAAAGAGTGTTTTTTAGTCGTTGTAAAACTTGTCATGAAGTAAAACCTGTTTAAACGTCCTTGAAAATAATCTAAAATGCATGTGTACAGAGCATAGATAGTAGTATGACAGATAAGTACAACTCATACATCTATATGACTACACATTATGACAGGGGTAAGCCCTCAGGAAATTACATATTTGAAAAAAATACAATAAGATTAAGGGCTCTAATTCTCACACAAAAAAATAATAATTTGTGATTTATAATTCCTCAATTAACAGAGAATAAAACCGATATTTTATACAAGTGTCACAATAACCACCAATTGTGTTTTTATATTAAAAAATAATCACTTACCAAAATGAGAAAGACACCATAAAAGTAATGTATTTATATATAACTTATACATATAAAGTACTTTTAAAAGTAATTTATTTATATATGATATTTGATATATGAAAAGTGCTTGTAATCTTTTAAATAGTTATTAAATCTCAATAGTGCTAGTAGTATATCTATTTTTTTTTCCTTGAGGAACTATTGAATAAATAATGAACCAGTATCTAACTTATAAAACGCACATTATTATGAAATACGGAACGTGTTGTGAGTTGGTTTGGCGGCTATATAAGGTGACATGTAGGCAATCTACAAACATATAAACCATCTATGTCATGGGTAAAAAGTGCAATTTATCTGGCTTTGAAAAGGGGATGATCATTGGCTTTCGGGCCAAGGGTGGCAGTATTTCTAAAACAGCACAGTTTATGAACTGTTTGACTGCTGCTGTGATAAAAGTGCACCATGACTGGACAAACTGCACCATTGTGAAAAAACAGCACGGAAACTGCGGAGCATCTTGTGCCGTTGATTTAAAAGGTGAACATCGGCTGTGAAGATGTGTTCGGGGCAACCAACACGCTATAGTTGAGCAACTCACCATCCAAATGAACCAGGGGGCTACCAGACGTGTGTGTAAAATGATAGTACAGCAAACCCTGTTGCGTGTGGGGCTCTGAACCAAATGGCTGGTTACTGCACCCATGCTGACGAAGGGTTCATCGTTAGAAACGGCTTCAATTTGCCCGACAATACGGAAACTAGACCTCTTCTGATTGGCAAAGAGTTGCCTTCTCTGATGAGTCACGTTTTCTGTTCCATCTACTGGATGGACATTGGCGTGTCAGGCACAAAACATCCAAGAACAAACACTCTGCACCCGTTGTTGGAAGAACCCAAACTGGTGACAGCAGCATTATGGTCTGAGGAATGTTTTCTACCTTTGGAAGGCACTCTCAACCGATTATCTATCCATCCTTGCAGATCAAGTACACCCATACACCCATACATGTTGACTGTCTTCCCTGGAGAAGATGGGATCTTCCAGCAGAACAATGCAACATGTCATACAGCCAGAATTGTCCCTGAGTGTTTGAAGTAGCATTATGAAGACTTCCAAGTACTTCCCTGGCCTCCAAATTCCCCAGTCTTGAACTCCATTGAGCACCTGTGGGGCCACCTGGATCAACATGTTCGCGGTTTCGATCCTCCACCGCGAATGCACTGCAGTCTGCATGGTTTCAGATACGCTTGCCAACCTTCCAGCATCTTATAGACTCACTACCACACCGTCTAGCTGCGGTCCGTACTGCACATTGCAGTTATTCAGGATAATAGCTGGTGTTCATAATAATGTGACTAGATTGTGTATAAATATAAACAATAATAAAAATAGAAAATAAATCACAAAAGAACGATTCCTAAAATATTTCACACTAGTGTTAATAAAACTATTTCAGTAAAATGTACATATAGTCTACCAATTCATAATTTCTTTTGTCCACATAAAGTATGTGTTGCTGGCCCCTCCATCTGTTGCTTTCTTATTCCCTAATGAATGAGCCTCTGACATCACATATATATATGTACACATCAAAACTTTACTTGTATCAATGAATGCTTTGTTAGGAGTGGTAGATTTGGAGCCCTATAAAGTTTTAAGAACTCTTAGTGAAGTAGTGATCTTTTAACCATTAATTAACTTATGCACATGGAAGGGTTGGTATTCCCAGACATCTAACAGGAATGCCAAAAAGGATATTGCCTTCTATGTGAGATTGATTCAATCTGACAAATACTTGTATTGTATGACCTGTGTGTAATGTTTCTCTTTAATAGATATACTGTACTATACAGTGTCTCTTTAGGTGATGTTCATTATATTATTTGTATATCTCCAGGCCAAAGTAGGAAGATTCCAGCACCCCAAACCTGACATAAAGGGATCTACACAAGCTGTCAATCTGACTGCTTCTGAGTTTATGAAAGGGAAGACAGATAGTGTCAAATTCAGTGAGATCCAATTATCTAAGAAATCTTCCTCATCTCTCCATCCCCCACCCTTCCCTCTACTGACAGATAAATAAATCCCCTACAGCTATCAGGAAGTGATGAAACATAAACAGAGTCTTTGGAAATTATGACTTTCTGTACAAATGTTCTATATTTATCGCTTTGTTGTTGGTCTGGCATTCAGTTTCCTGCTAATGTTGTAATTTTTTTCTTGAGCTATACAGTTACTATAAATTCGCTCAGTAATGATTAATAGATATATTACTAGAGATGCAACACAAATTATCACCTGTTTACAAAGCTGTTTTGTTTTTTGAAAAAGCAATGGATCTAAACAACTTATGCTAACTAAAATAGGTTTTTGGTGAGACTGAGAAATTAGGTGATTTCCTAACAAGTGGTTGAATGCCGAGGTAACTGCCTAATTAATGCACAGATGTTGTGGCAGAGTATAGAGAAATGTGCATGTGCTCCACACTCTAGCACACTTTGTAAAGCATGGGAAGACTACCATTCTAAAGTTGATGTAAAAGTCAGCTATTTCCACACTATTTTTAAAGTGAATTTGCATCATCTGAATTTTGCTTTCTTAATTACAATAGTTCCTTTATTCTAGTACTGTGCAGTAGAAGGTTTTAACAGTTAAGTTAATCATTAAGCACTTTAATTTGAGAGCTGTCCTGATTACTGTCTGTTTTATAGTTGCATAGCTCATCTTGGATTTCTGATGCTGCTGGTGTGACATCCGGGGTACTTGAAGTTGAAGCTGGGGGACACACAGTCTTCTTGGCGCCGTTTTAAACATTTAGTCCAAATGAAGTTGAATCATTTGTTTTGATCTTTCCCTGTGCATTGTTCATGCATCAAATGCAAATTCATTAGTTCTTGTTTTAAATAGATGCTACATATCTCTAGCCCTTTGATTAATTCACTCACTATAATAATTAACAACCTTAATGAAACACCAGAGCAGTGTCAATGATAAATGAAAATGTGCTCAATTTTTGTCAGCATTTTCACCAGGTGCAATATCCAACTTCACGGCAGGCCAAAAATGATGCCAGGTTTTCTTTAGTGTATATTCTTTCACCTTCCCCATAGCTCTAGGAATTGATTAAAGAAAATCCTTCATGTTAAATCCACTATAATAATTAACAACCTTTCTGTAAAACCGGTGCAGTGTCATCTGTGTGAGCGTCACATTTCTTATAAAGTTGCGGTGTCACAGACCCGTTTTCAAGGCCTGGATCCTGGTGCATTGAGCCACTATAGAGGACATACTGCCCCATTGGAAAAATTGGTAGGGGAATTAAATTGACACATGGGAAATGTGTGCAGGTTGATGGTGAGGTGAATGGCCCTAAAATATAGGGCCATAGTGTACCACCATGCTCCATATGGTCTTATGGCATATGTCTTTGCCTTATCCTGTATACTATAAGTAACTCCCCATGCTATATTACTATGTTCTGTGTTATGTTTAAACTGTAACTAAATGATCATGAAACAGTTAAACAAAATAGGTCTTCAATGATCCTATCTCCAACCACAGGAAGGTTACTGAGACTCCTGGAATTGCTGCTTCCTGATGGAGAGACCCTGACTGATACAGAAGCCAGATATAAGGGTGCTGGTGCCAAGATTTCCAAGAACCCAACGGTCCATGAGTGTAGTTAACCTGTAGTCTATAGTAGGTGGCCCTGGGCAGTACAGCCCCTACCACTAGATCGTCACATGCAGTATGAGCGCATTTGCAGGATCCCGCTCACTGCCACTCACCACCATTATAATACACTGGGAGAAACAGCTCCGGGAGAACTAGCACTGGGAGAGACAGCAGAGAAAGAGACAGACAGACAGATACAAGACAGAGATAGAGCGAGACACACGGGACAGAGAGAGAGACACAAGTGAGCAATATTTTGACTTTAGAGAGCGCAGTATTCTATGGTTTAGGAGTCGTATAAATTATGTACAGTTGAGTGGTAAATACACTGTGAAATAATTATTTTTATACAAGAGTTCAGCTTTGGGGTGGACTGAACAGTTGTCCAGAACAAGAAGGATTTTGCAATATTCTGGCAGACCTACAGATGTGCAGTGTACTCTGGTTTCTGGTAGAAAACAAAAACTTTTCAAACCATTATATGGTAATCTCAGTTCTAATTTAACCATTTTAATTTGAACAGCATGTTACTAGGTACATTTTAATACTTTTCAAGGCCCGGTGGCATTTACTTTTTCATATCACTATCAGTTTACACCTGTGTGTACCTACTGCATTCGAGCACCCTAAGATGGTAAGCTTGTCCTTCGATTGTTTGAATCTTGTGGGCTCTTTTCAACTTCCATCTTCATTGGTGTGCATGGCCAATATAATGCAATTGCATTATTATTATTATCATTTATTTGTAACGCGCCAACATATTCCATAGCGCTATACATGGGTTACAATCAAGGCAAAAACAATAACAGTATTAACATGTTGTAAAGGATGGAGGGCCCTGTCTTTGAGCATAGAATCGGTGTCCAACGTGCTTTCTCCAAAGCACCTTGCAAGATTGAAAAGTCGCAAACTTACAATCTAAACGGTTTGGGTGAGGTACAGGAGAGTGAAAAATAAGTTGTGTAAGTTAAGGTGGAAGGTGTGAGGCATTTTTAGTAAGGATGTGAAAATTTTGTGGCAGGGAGTCTGGTGGAGTGAGGCAAGGAGTTCCAGAGAATAGGTGAAGAACAAGAAAAGTCCTGAATGCGGGAATGTGAGGAGGTAATAAGAGAGGTGGGAGGAAGAAGGTCGTTAGCAGAATGAAGAGGGCAGGTGGAGGAGTATTTGGAGCAGAGATATAAGGGGTTGCACTGTTGATGAGAGCTTTGTAAGTTAGGGTCATGATTTTAAGTTTTATTCTGGAGGGAACAGGAAGCCAGTGCAGTGATTGACAGAGAGGTGCTGCAGACTCTGAGCGTTTGGTATGGTATGGTAGATGAGTCTAGCGGTGGTATTCATTATGGATTGAAGTGGTGACAAGGAGGTGATGGGGAGGGCAACAAGGAGGGAGTTGCAGTAGACAAGACGAGATATGATGAGAGAGTGTATTAGAATCACAGTTGTGTCTTGTGTGAGGTAAGATGCTTTTTAGGTGAAGCAGGCAGGATTTTGTTAGTGACTGTATGTGAGCAATTAAAGAAAGGGCAGGGTCCAGTAGAACCCCAAGACAATTGCATCATTGTTATACATCTGTTCAGGCCTTAGGTCCTCGTCAGCTCTTCTTGGCAAAATCATCTACATACTCAGCAGCTCCTTCTTAGTTTGCAAACTGCTTTTCTCCACACATTCCATGGTGCTTCTTGAATCTTTGAAGCCATGTTTCAGTACAATGACTCTTATGTTCTAATGTAAGTTCTTTATGGATCAACTGGGCCTGCTCCATTATCAAGCTACCAGACAATTCCACTCAATCACTACAATACTGTCAAAACCACTCCTTCATCGGCCGTGACCAGTACTCTTACCATCTTTGTTTTTCATTGTTTTTCTAATGTTCATTTGCTTCTTGGAATTACGGTCTACACAGAATTTCATTTGTTTTTCCCTTTCCTTCTTGATTTCATAAACAGTTGATTAACCGATTTCATAGATTTCACATACCTTATGAGCTGAAACACCACTGTCAAGTTTTATAAAATAGTTTAACTTTCTCTAGAATCGTTATGGACTGGAGTTTGCTTTTGTAAATGTGTACTCCAAATAGGCTCTGAATATCAAATAGGCTCACAATGTCCTCCAAATAGGCTCATATTTTCAAATAGGCTCAGAAGGTCAAATAAACTCAGAATGTCCTAATGGACTCAGGACAAATAGGCTCAGCATACCCTACAAATAGGCTCAGAAGGACAAATAAGGTCAGAATGTCCTCACAATAGGCTCAGGAGGCAAAATAGGATCAGAATGTCCTCATATTAGGCTTGGATAGAGAAATAGTCTCAGAGAGTCATCAAAAGAGGTTTAGAGGGACAAATAGGTTCAGATTGTCCTTCGAATAGGCTCAAAAGGTCAAATAGGTTAAGAATGGACCAAATAGGCTCAGCATGCCCTAGAAATAGGCTCAGATAGAAGATCAATTAGGTTCAGAAGGCACTCAGAATGACAAATAGGCTCAGAATGTCCTCCATTCCATGTAGGCCCAGATAGTCAAATAGATTCAGAATCTACCCCAAATAGACTCCAAAGGATAAATAGACTCAAAATGTCCTCCATATAGGCTCAGAACATCCTCCAAATAGGCTCAGAATTTCATATAGGTTCAGAATGTCAAATATGCTCAGAAGGTGAACTTTCCTGGGATTCAGTGCAAGAAACTAAAGGGTGTTTTCCTTTCTTGTGGTCTGTAATCAGTGTCCAGGTGAGAGTGGGTGTGGTTTGGCCTGTGTAAGGTATATCTGTGTGCACTTGTTTGGCGTTCTGTGTGAATCTCTCTGGGATTCAGTGCAGGAAACTAAAGGGTGTTTTTCTGGCTTGTGGCCTGCAATCAGTGTCCAGGTGAGAGTGGATGTGGTTTGGCCTGTGTTGTTATTGTATGTTTATTTTTCCCACTGAAATTTTGTAGACAATGATCATGAGTCAGTCCAGTGTCAACCTCGCTCAGTGTACATCCTGTCATATGTATTCACTACTGGAACAGATGATCCAGGGTCCATACGTCAGGGACAGGTGTGAGCATGTTGCCTCTCTGGAAGCTCAAATTGGAGAACTGGAGAGGATAACTGTAGCACTTACTGATATTCCACTGGAAAGGGAGCACAGTTTAGCTGGGCCTAGCATGAGGGTGGAGATGGGGCTAGTGAGAATGCCCAGGGACGTAGCTGGGTTACAGTTAGAAGGGAAAGTAGGGGGATCAGGAGGAGGAGGCAGGCCCTCTAACAGCCGGGAGAACAGTTCTACTGGAGGAGTGGGAGGGCAGAATAGGGGACTCCATTATTAGACAGGTAGACAGGGTGATTTGTCACCCATATCCCAGCAATCGAAAAATTTGCTGTCTCCCGGGTGCTCGGGTTCGGCATGTTGTGGATCGGGTAGATAAATTATTAGGAGGGGCTGGAAATGAACCGGCGGTCTTGGTACATATTGGTACCAATGACAAAGTTAGTGGAAGATGGTGTGTCCTAAAGAATGATTTTAGAGAACTAGGGAATAAAGCAAGGACCTCCAAGTTAGTATTTTCTGAGATACTACCTGTGCCACGTGCTAGCCCAGGGAGATAGAAGGAGCTTAGGGAGGTTAATGTGTGGCTAAAAATGTGGTGTACTAAGGAGGGGTTTGGGTTTTTAGAGCACTGGGCTGACTTCTCACTTTAGTGCAATCTCTATAGCAGGGATGGATTGCACCTTAATGATGAGGGAGCTTGTGTGCTAGGGGATAGGATGGTAGAACGGCTGGGGGAGTTTTTAAACTAGTAGGTGGGGGCAGCGACTAGATATAAGTAATGGGGTAGAAAGTGTAGAGGGGACAAGGGATAAATTAACTACTCATGGGGGAGGAGATGGGGAGAGGGCTAGAATAGTCAATGAGCTTTAAGCATGTCTTTTCCCAGTTATTTTGTTCCCATTGAGTCTCTTTCACGTTTTTCCATAAAATGGTTTGAAAGATTCTGGTGGCGAATTTCGAATCGCATACAATAAAGTTGAGTTTTAATCATGGGTATGTAGTTAGCCTTGCACAGTCCAGACAGATCAGGAGTTAGGTTAATACCTAGGTAGGTGATATGATTAGCGGGCCATGCAAATGAAAATTTTCTTTTTAGTTGATTGAGAGTGAGTTTATTTAATTGGGAGCCTAAGGCTTCTGTTTTGCCCAGAAATTTTGCCAAACTGGTCTAGGGTGTCCATCAAATATGGTATGGAAGTTTCAGGTTCGGTCAAGGTGCATAATATGTCATCTGCAAATAAGCAGCACTTAAATTATTGTAGACCAACTTGAATTCCCTGTATTTGTGTTGAGGAACGAATTGCTTGGGCCAGGGGTTCAATTGCTAGTGTGAATAATAAGGGGGATAGGGGGCAGCTTTGTCTTGTTCCCCTTTGTATTTTTATGTAATTCTCATTATCTCCCTGTAGCTTCAGGAAGGCCTTTGGTTTATTGTAAAGGGAGTTAAAAAGGTGTATGAGGTTTCCTATAATGCCCATCTTGTTTAGTACAGCCTTTAGGTACTCCCATTCCAAAGAATCAAAGGCTTTCTCTAGGTCTATAGCGATTGTGTATAGTGGTTTGCCTTCTGTTTTAGTACCTTCCTTATATTGTCCCCAGTCTGTCTGAACGGTACAAAGCCTACTTAGTCTCTGTGAATTAATTTAGGGAGGAATTTTGAAATTCTGTTGGCCCTGACTTCGGTAGTATTTTTAAATCCCATTAGGTAGAGAGATAGGTTTTTAACGGTCTAAGGGCAGCAATACAAAGTATAGACTGGGACAAAGAACTGATAGGTAAAAGTACTGAGCATAAATGGACAAAATGTAACTCCTTACTAAATATACATACACATCGGCATATACCATGTGAGAATAAAAGTAAAAGGAGTAAATCACATCCAGTGTGGCTTAACAATGATTTAAAGATAAAGATATGGAGTAAAAAACAGGCATTTAATTTATACAAACAAGAGGGGACAGAGACTGCTTTACGTATGTACAAGGAAATCAACAAGGCTTGCAAAAGGGCTATGAGACTGGCTAAAATAGAAAATGAAAAATTAGTTGCAAAAGAGAAAAAGACTAACCCTAAAATATTTTTAAAATATATTAATGGAAAGAAGGCCAGGAAGGAATCTATAGGAACATTACAATGTGACACAGGCCGTCTGATAATTAATGACAAGGAAAAGGCAGATGAGCTAAATAAGTTATTTTCTTCGGTATACACAAGGGAGGCGCCAGTGGTTGGGACACTGCAACATAAGGGGGCTATATTACCTTCGTCTAATAATTGGTTAATGCAGGAAGAAATCCAAAAGAGTTTGGAAATAATAAATGTTAATAAAGCCCCAGGTCCTGATGGAATACACCCAAGGGTATGGAGGGAACTGAGTTCTGTAATAGCAAAACCATTATATTAAATTTTTCAAGATCACTCAATACTGGGTCGCTACCAGATGACTGGCGAAAAGCAGAGGTGATACCAATATTTAAGAATAGAGAAAGAGAAAATCCAGGGAATTATAGAACAGTGAGCCTCACTTCTGTAGTGGGAAAGCTTTTACAAGGGTTAATAAGGGTTAATATACAAGTATATGTCTATTTAAACAGGATTATAAGTAGGAGTTTATGAGGGATAGGTCATGTCAACCAAATCTAATTCGTTTTTGTGAGGAGGTTAGTAGGAACTTGGATCAAGGCAACTCAGTGGATGTAGTCTTTTTGGATTTTGCAAAGGCTTTTGATACAGTGCCACATGGAAGACTATTGTGCAAACTAAGGGATACAGGAATTGCAGTAAATATCTGCTCATGGATTGAGAGCTGGCTAAAAGACAGGAAGCAAAGGGTTGTGGTAAATGGAACATACTCCGATTGGACTAATGTGGTAAGTGGGGTTTCTCAGGGTTCAGTATTAGGTCCTCTCCTTTTTAACATATTTATTAATGACTTAGAAGTAGGATTGGAAAGTAGTGTCTCCATGTTTGCTGATGACACTATGTTGTGTAAGTTAATTAAATCAGAAAATGATGTACTTTCCCTCCAATGGGATTTAAAATAGAGGAATGGGCATCTAAATAGCAGATGAGATTTAATACGAATAAATGTAAAGTTATGCATCTGGGAAGGAAAAATAACCATGCAATTTATAATCTTAATAGAGCAAATATAGGGGTATCAGATATTGAAAAGGAATTGGGAGTACTTGTGAACAACCACCTAGGTAACAGTGCTCAATTCCAAGCAGCAGCTGCAAAGGCAAATAAAATATTAACATGTATTAAGAAGGTTATAGAAGCAAGGGAAGCAAATATAATTCTGCCACTATACAAATCCCTAGTACGCCCTCAATTTGGAATATGGAGTACAATTTTTGGCACCACTTCATAAAAAGGGCATTTTAGAGCTGCAAAAGATACAGAGAGGGGCTACAAAACTAATATGGGGAATGGAGAAGTTAAGTTATGAAGAGACTAACCAAATTACACTTATTTTCTCTAGAAAAAAGGCGTCAGAGAGGAAATATGATTACCTTATATAAATACATCCAGTGTCAGTATAAAGATTTGTCAAGTGAGTTTTTTGTGCCAAGAGATTTCCAACTGACAAGAGTACATCCCTTGAGGTTAGAAGTAAAAATATTTCACCTTAAAGAAAGAAAAGGGTTGTTCACAGTAAGGGTGGTTAATCTGTGGAATTCTCTACAAAGGGAGGTGGTGATTTGATAAATAACTTTAAAAGTGGACTGGATTTTTTTCTAATCAAAAAGGGCATTCATGGTTATCCTGGATAATTGGAGAGATTATTGATCCAGAGAGGAATCCAATCACCAGTATCTGGGATCAGGAAGGAATTCGTTTTTTTTTCCCTTTGAGACGATTGACTAAGTTTCAATTGGCTTTTTTCTGTTTGCCTTCTTCTGGATTCAATTAATTATTAATGAATCCGCATACTGCAGATCAGAGGAGATCTTAAAAGGTTGAGCTTGATGGGGTAAAAGTCTTTTTCTCAGCCTCAATTACCATGTTACTATGTAACTAGGTAAGGTCAAATAGGCCCAGAATTTCAAAAAGGCTGAGAATTTCATATAGGCCCAGAATGTCCTTCAAATAGGCCCAGAATTTCAAAAAGGCTGAGCATTTCATATAGGCCCAGAATGGGCTTCAAATAGGCTCAGAAGGACAAATAGGCTCATAATGTCTTTCAAATAGGCTCAGAAGTTCAAATAGGTTCAGAAGATCCTCCAGATAGGCTCAAAATAGGCCAAACTTGGCACAGAATAGGCTCAGAATGTCCTCTAAATATACTCAGAAGGTCAAATAGAATCTGAATGTCCTCCGAATAGGCTAAGAATTATTAATAGGTGCGCAATTTCAAATAGGCTCAAAAGGTCAAAGTGACTCAGAATGTCCTCCCAATAGGTTCATAATGACAAATAGGCTCACAATGCCAGAGGCTCAGAATGTCCTCCACAAATGCTCAAAATGACCAATTGGCTCAACATATCCTCTAAATAGGCTCAGAAGGACAAACAAGTTCAGGATATCCACCAAATAGACTCAGAATACCCTCAAAATAGGCTTGGAGGGTAAAATAGACTGAGAATGTCCTCTATATATGCTCAAAATGTATTCCTAACAGGTTCATAATGTTCTCCAAATGGGCTCAGAAGGACACATAAGCTCAGAATGTCCTCCAAATATACTCAGAATGCCCTCAAAATAGGCTTGGAGGGTAAAATAGACTGAGAATGTCCTCTATATATGCTCAAAATTTATTCCTAACAGGTTCATAATGTTCTCCAAATGGGCTCAGCATCCTCCAAATAGGCTCAGAATTTCAAATAAGTTCAGTATTTCAAATCTGCTCAAAAGGTCAAAGAGGCTCAGAATGTCTTTCAAATAGGCTCAGAGGGTCAAATTGTTTCAGAATATCCTCCAAATAGGCTCAAAATGTCAGATATATAAATAGGATCAGCATGTCCTCTAAAGATGCTCATACGGTCAAATAGAATCTGAATGTCCTCTAAATATGCACAGAATCTCAAATAGATGCACCATTCCATATAGGCTCAAAAGGTCAAAGTGACTCAAATGTCCTCCCAATGACAAATAGGCAAAAACATAATGACAAATAGGCTCACAATGTCAAAGAGGCTCAGAACGCCCTCCACATATGCTCAACATGACCAGGCTCAAAAGGACAAACAAGTTCAAGATATCCTCAAAATAGGCTCAGAATGCTCTCAAAATAGCCTTGGAGGGTAAAATAGACTGATAATGTCCTCTATATAGGCTCAAAATGTATTCCTAACAGGCTCAGAATGTTCTCTAAATGGGCTCAGAAGGACACATAGGCTCAGAATGTCCTCCAAATTGGCTCAGCAGGTCAAATAGACTCAGAATGTCTTCCAAATAGGCTCAGAATTTCAAATAAGTTCAGTATTTCATCCAAATAGGCTCAGAGGATCAAATAGACTTTGAATGTCCTTCAAATAGAAGTTCAAATAGGTTCAGAATTTTAAATAGGCTTAGACTGTCCTCCAAATAGTCTTAAAAGGTTAGTTAGGCTCAGAGTGCACTCCAAATAGACTAAAAGGGTCAAATATGCTCAGATTATCCTCTAAAAAGGCTCATAATGACAAACATGCTCATAATGTCCTCCAAATAGGCTCATGATGACAAATAGAATGTACCACAAGCAGGCTCAGAATGTACTCCAAATAGGCGCAAAATGTATTCCTAACAGACTCAGAATGTACTCCACACATGCTCAGAATATACTCCAAATAGGCCCAAAATGTATTCCTAACAGACTCAGAATGTACACCACACATGCTCAGAATGTACTCCACACATGCTCAGAATGTACTCCAAATAGGCGCAAAATGTATTCCTAACAGACTCAGAATGTACTCCACACATGCTGAGAATGTACTCCAAATA
Organism: Discoglossus pictus; assembly: GCA_027410445.1. Classification (NCBI taxonomy): domain Eukaryota; kingdom Metazoa; phylum Chordata; class Amphibia; order Anura; family Alytidae; genus Discoglossus; species Discoglossus pictus. The sequence continues at coordinate 150,241,421 of CM050167.1, forward strand.
GGCGCAAAATGTATTCCTAACAGACTCAGAATGTACTCCACACAGGCTCAGAATGTCGTCCAAATAGCCGCAAAATTTATTCCTAACAGACTCAGAATGTACTCCACACATGCTCAGAATGTACTCCAAATAGGTGCAAAATGTATTCCTAACAGACTCAGAATGTACTCCACACAGGCTCAGAATGTCGTCCAAATAGCCGCAAAATTTATTCCTAACAGACTCAGAATGTACTCCACACATGCTCAGAATGTACTCCACACATGCTCAGAATGTACTCCAAATAGGCGCAAAATGTATTCCTACCAGACTCAGAATGTACTCCACACATGCTGAGAATGTACTCCAAATAGGCGCAAAATGTATTCCTAACAGACTCAGAATGTACTCCACACAGGCTCACAATGTACTCCAAATAGGCGCAAAATCTATTCCTAACAGACTCAGAATGTACACCACACATGCTCAGAATGTACTCCAAATAGGCGCAAAATGTATTCCTAACAGACTCAGAATGTACTCCACACAGGCTCACAATGTACTCCAAATAGGCGCAAAATGTATTCCTAACAGACTCAGAATGTACACCACACATGCTCAGAATGTACTCCAAATAGGCGCAAAATGTATTCCTAACAGACTCAGAATGTACTCCACACATGCTGAAAATGTACTCCAAATAGGTGCAAAATGTATTCCTAACAGACTCAGAATGTACTCCACACAGGCTCAGAATGTCGTCCAAATAGCCGCAAAATGTATTCCTAACAGACTCATAATTTACTCCACACGCGCTCAGAATGTCGTCCAAATAGGCGCAAAATGTATTCCTAACAGACTCAGAATGTACTCCACACAGGCTCACAATGTCGTCCAAATAGGCACAAAAAAAGATGCCGGATTATCCAAAACTGGATAATCTGTGTTGTACCTGTAACTCTGGCACTGCACTGCATCTTCAGACAGACTGCTGCCTACTGAAAATGTGCTGCCATAGGTCTAGGTCTTGTGGGCCTAGGCAGAAACATACCCCATCTCATATAATGCTGGGACCTTCATTTGAAAAAGTAAGCACACTGTAAAACATTTTACAATACCCTATTTCAAATGCAGTGAAAGCACTCATTGGGGTGAAACTCAAAGAGGTGTTCATATACACCGGCTCCAAGATATGACATCATCAAACCATATTGAGGATCTCATTAAGATTGTGGAGCCACAAAATCAATAATCAGTAAACAAATGTCTTGTATGAATAAAATGCATGTGTTAAAACAAAATACAGGAATACCTAATTTAACGCTGTAGATAGATTCCAGGCAATAGGAGTGCTAAGTGAAACAGCTCTAAATGGAGCAGTTAAACATGGGGAAGATAGGGATAGGGGAACTCATGAAAATAAAACACACAATTAGAGTTGGAATTTAAACTTTTTTTGGTTTTATATGAACTTCAAAGAAACAGCCAACATAACACGAACACAAACTGAAGATTAGCAGAAATATAAACTTTAAATTATTGATGTTGAAGGTTCTGGGTCATCCTGGATTCTGTTTTCTTTGGAGAAAAAAAAAACAGTTATATTGAATCAGAGCGTTAAAAGGGGTACGGGAGGCAAAAACAGCTTTATAGTGAGGTTTAGCATTAAAAAGGGTCTAGCAGGAAAAAACGCTCTGTAACGAATTAGCTCAAAAAGGGGTAGCTTTAAGCGAGGGTATACCTGTATATTTAAACGTGTATAAGTGAACTCCTTCTTATAAGAGCAAGTTGTGTCCAATTTAAAACAGTAAGCTAACTCACTGGTGAAAGTGCTGGGGGTAGACAGATACACCAGAAAGTGGTCATGGAAATGAAAAATGTTTAACCTATAGACTTTAAAAAAACAATAACTTCTGTGCCAAGTTTGGCCAAAAGTACAAAAATAAACAGATACAAAACAAGTTTCATCACGTTGCAGTAAGTGCACCTTCATGATTACATTGCATTTTTAAGACACATGCTATCTACACTATAGATCGTCGGCTACTTGATCTGTGAGTTGCTGCTACTGAATGGACATCAGCCAATTCTCCTTGTCAATTCTCTGGGCTTGTTTTCCCAATTGTGTGAGGTCTCCAGCAGACCAATTAAATTCCCCTAACGTGTAAAACAGTAGCCCATAACTTAGCCCGCAAGACTTGCGGCTATTAAAGCCCTGTAAAGCAAGCCGCTGCGAAAAAAGCAGACGGGAGGTGGAATGTGAAACTTCGTGGACGCAAATCCTTTGTTCTGTCAAGCCCGTAACTGCTACTTTGCAATTTTGCTATTAAATTGCAACAGTTCACTGGCGTTCAAGCCCGTAACCCTCAAAAGGAGCCCAGAAGCCAACGGTTACTAGAGAGGACCCACAAGGGGGAAAAGTGCAACCCGTAGCACTGTAAATGCAAATATACACACTACTGTACATATAATTACAGGGAAAGTTATGTTAGGTATTAGAATTAATAGCAAAACATTCTCAAGCTTGCAAATCGCAATATAAAATACTTTATTTCATGTGTAATTTTCGTGTTATATCGATCCCAGCAATCAATGTGTTAATACATATAATGGAACTCGCATGGACTAGAATATCATATATACGGCTTTATCAATATTATATTATTTCTGGAACGTGGGACCGATTGTAACTGTTAATTGAAACCCGTAAGGCTTTGAAATCCCACCTCCATTTTTCAGTGACGTAATTATGGCGATTTCTGTTGCCATTGGCTCCATCTACACCCGTAACTACGGGTTTGACTAATTTATCACGTTCATGGCCTTGCATCCACCGAGGACCTCTGCAAGTGAAGTAACACCTCCATTTAAGCACAAATTTTGGAGTTTGAGACCCGAAAATCACCTAAGCGAGAGAAAAAACAGAAACACGCAAAACACCACAAAACAGCTACGGATATTCCGCCACAGCCGCATACCACACATTAGCCGCCATTTTAGAACAATAACTTCTACAATGCGGAAGTAAACAACTACGCTAACGGTTTGGTCTCGCGCACGCACACTATTACACTGCACACATTCAGCATGCTTACACAGCAGCTCCACAGCACTAAAGCTGCAGCAACATCAAAACAGATTGCCAGCTCTTCAACAGAATGCTTCCTCCATATATTACTTGAAAATAGGTAAAGTATATTACTATATAATTAATGTATTATTTATTTTATTATTATACACCACACAGCATTAGCTCACTTACAATTCCATTGCCGTCAAATTTTGACGGGCAATTCGCTAGTATATATATATATATATATATATATATATATATATATATATATATATATATGCATGGTAGATGATTTCGGGGGGAATAAAAGAGCCAATAAGTAAAACTAATGTTCCACCCAGTCCTACTATACCCCATGCTGCTTCAATTAGAAGAGGGCCCCTACACTGCAGTGGGGCCGAGTGCTTTGCAACTGCTACAGTAGCTCTGCCCTATTTGATAAAACAAGTTGTACAGCTAGGTTAAGATTAGTAACTGTAATTCCTAACATATAAGGATTGCATGCCATTAGAAATAGCACCGAACCAAGAAAACACAAGGAGCTACATTCACAAAGCTTTGCAAGGACTGTGAAGTGCTTTGCCGAGTTTGCACTCTCAGATGTCCCTATAGGGAACAGATATGTCAGTAATCAGCAATCTGCTTTGCAGCCCTAGTAAACCTTAGTGACAGTAAATTGTTTGCCAGACAGTATTTGCATCTGACAGTCTCACTGTCAGGCAGCTATTGCTCGGCCTTGACTGTCAAATATTCATACTACTTGTGGGATGCACATATACTATGATTATACTCAATAAATACTCTCTGCTTATTTTATATAAAAAATTATGTTTGAGTAGTGTATGTACTAAGGAAGGATATATTTCCTTATAATTTCTATTATAACAACTTGCTTATAAATTAGTTAAAATCCAATTGCCTCCAGCAAAAAAACGAATTTGCCCACCCCCTAGAAGGCGTAGTTCACAAGACTAAACTAAAACTTTTCGAGAGTGGGGGAGACAGCATGGCAGCCATGCTTGAACTCTATCAACACCAAATACACCAACACTGAGGAGAGATCCGCCTCCCCTAAGCATGCTGGTCCAACCAGTTGCTCCGCCACCAGTAGCTATGGACTTGTAGAAGACCATGAAGTGGTGCAGGGAAGGGCGCTCATAAGACCAGGAGGAGGAAGAGATAAGGGGCTGCATCAACAACAGTATTTATTAACTATAGTCCTCAGGGACCAACAATAGGTTACATTGTAGGCATTTCCCTGCTTGGGGACAGGTGAGCTAATCAGAGGCCAAGTGATGCTGACCATAGAAGACTCTATAGTAGAATAGCCTCTGTTTAGCTCGCTTGTGCGAAAGCAGGGATATGGCTCTGTATTATTAAGATTTGACTTAGCATTAGTTTGGTGTCAGTTTAATTGTGTGACCGGTATTTGCAATTGGCATTGTGATTTATTTGATCGTTCTTGATTATTGTTGTATATGGCTTGGTGAACCTTTAGAAACACTTTTTGAGCTTTGGGATGACTAGGCCTCATTTTTTGTTAAGTATTTCTTAAATGTTTAGTAAATATTCTCATAAGGGTAATCTCTGCTGTTGCGGGAGGTTCAGTTTACATGTAAGGATTAATCCCTCGGAGCACACGCAAAGGCTTCCCAGAAAACATAGGATTAGGGTAGATCTCTTACGGGAGCGATTTTAGGTAAAATCTACAGTAGGCTTCCGAGAACGGATATGATATTGCGTTACTCTTATGGGAGAAATGGAATAGCACTTTATGTGAAATTTCCTGTAGCCTCACCTGTAAGGGCTTGCTGCAGGTGGAATGTAATAGCTACATAGCTCCCAACATGGAAAGTTCACTTGCAAGATTTCTTACAGGATCGATGTAATCAAGCCCATAGTTAGCATATATTTTAAAGGCAAAGCCAATGCAGGGTAGCTGTGGGAAAACAAAAATGCTGAAAGCACATGCATCTCCCATTCCACACATGCAATCCACTCGACAGACGGACCAAGTATTACAGATACCACTTCTCAAAAACATTACAAATTTAATTTACTGTGCCAGCAGAGTGTAGACACAATTTAAGATTTAATATTATGATTGTGTGTCCTGGTTTACATATAATCTGTATATTTTCACTGGAGCAATGTAATCAAGCCCTAATTTATTTCCTTTATACCATTTTTACTTTGGTTAAAATCACTTCCAAAGACCAAATGTAGGTCATGGCAAGAGCAAAGCACTACAGTATATCTAATCTATAGATTGAGTACAAAAAAAAGCTCAAGAAGCACACGGTAGGAGTGAGACATATGATAAAGACAGTGAGGTGTCCATGTGTTGTTGGAGATAACTGTAGGAAAATACACCCTGTATACTTAAATACAAAAAACATTAAGACATCATTCATTTTAGGTTATTGTATGATAGCTAATGAATATAGAATAAATAAAGCTAACATATAATCAGTGTGATCGCCACAACCTGATCCTCATTGTCTATGCAATGTTGTGTGGCAGGGCTTCAGGAGCTATAGAACGAATAACTAAAAATGGCTACATCAAAGTCAATTCTTGATCTGGAAAAAAATATAGGGTTATGGGTTCTTAAGCTATATATAAGAATTTAGTCACTGTTACATGTTGCTGTTTTGTAATAAGATTGGAATTTAGTATATATTATGCCTTTAGTAATAATGAGGTTATGCATAGATTAATTTAATCAGTTAAAGGTGAATATGATAAGATTATATATTTTATAATATGCACTACCTAGTGCTACAGTATTTTACATCCTGAAATAGTATATGCATCCATTATAAAATGGACAGAATTTACTGTACTAACTCTGTATACTGTATACCAATGAACTAAGGACTTAGAGCCTTATTACAATCAGATATGTTGGTAATTTACTTGTCAAGTGGACACGAAATTACCAACATATCAATCCAAATCAAGCAAAAATTCAATGGACTCTCTTAACCACTTTAAATTAACCCCTGCTAGAAGATGCAAATAGTTTGAACCAACAGGATTTTCTTTTTACAAACTGAAAAACAACTGTGACGAGATAAGTTACTGTATGTGATATGTACACTCCATTTACATTCCATGTGTGCAACTAATTAAGATCTTTATACATGATTAAACATACTAATTATAAAGAAAACATACAAAGTATATAGCAATGGCTCATTCACTGGATTAGAAGGAGTTTTAGAGTGGTTATATTGAGTAAAAAAGATTAACTACAGCTTCCACTGTCTGAAGGCCTATACGAGTGGTATGGCTTTAACAGCTGTTTTTGGCTTTTAGTGAAAGTTGGCGATAGTGTCCTGATGACGCAGCCACCTTCACATTACTGTCAGTCTGGTCTCCTGCATAGCTGCAGCGGAAGAAACACTGTCTTTAACTTTCAATCTAACAGCTTTACAGTGTATTTAGAGGCACAAGCAAACTGATTTAATGTGAGTTATCCTCAGTGAACAGAGCAGATCATTTCTAGCATTAGAATATAAAAAATCAGTAAGACTATTAGCACGTCTGGCCATTTAAGGGACCCTAATTGCAAAAGCAGCTTGAGGAACTGTAGCAATCTAATAGCGATTGTAACATTTATAGGCTTAAAAGATTTAGCTGGGTTGGAGTTTCTATTTTGGCAACCACTGTTTTTTTTACGGCCTGTAACCCGCAGATCAATTGCAGGTAGCTTAAAGAAGCCAATTTAATAGCCTTAACTCTTGCAGGCTCCTTTACGGGCTTCAGGAACTACATTTTGGCAAATGTTATAGAGCCCAAAGTTTCCAAACCAGTTTGATATAAACATTAATATAAAATAATCTGAACATCAGTAACATATTCAATCGAAATGATCAATTAAATGCAGTACAAGTGAGATAATCCTATGTGAAAGACATCAACTGAATTTAAGTATCAAAGAGCCCCATACGCTGATAAGATATTGTGTGAAAAATAAAGAGATAATAATTGGAAACTATGATACATTGTTAATAAAAGTTAAGTGCACTGCTCAGTACAATTGTACTGCTCTGAACAACTGAGGTGAAATTATATTTAGTTTTAAGAGATAGAATATTGAAACAAGACACTACAGACAATTACACATTAACAGCCTTATTAAATTGCCATTCAGCCAATTCTAAAGGGCTCTATATAAGCACAGAGCATTTTTTTACAGAAGTTTTTAGTTAGTGAACTTCTGTCCGAAAGCAAGGTCTTTACTAACTAAAAACTTCTGTAAAAAAATATGCTATGTGCTTATATAGAGCCCTTTAGAATTGGCTGAATCGCAATTTAATAAGGCTGTAAGTGAATAAATTAATAAAAGTGGTGGTCACTACTGGTCATCAGAACATGCTATTAATAGATGTATTTTTCAATTTTAAAATCCTAAGTTTTATGTCAATACCAATAAAAGTTATATTTTAAGATGTCAATGACCCCTGCAGGATCCATTGGCACTCAGTAACCCACTAAAATAAAGAGGCAGACAACAATATAGGGAAAAAAAAGCTTTATTGACTAACACCTTTTTGCATTATCTAATGGAAGAGGGAGGAGCCCGGCCAGCGGAAGTAACCTCCTGCCCCTGGACCGCGTCCATGGGGCCCACTTATTCGTCACTGTACCACACCCCTGAGGTAGGGGGCACGACCCCTTTTGTTACCTACTGAGCCGAGCAACTCCCCCATCCGCCGCTGCGCCAACAACAAACACATTAAGTTAATCTTTATTACCAAATACAACCAGAAATAAAGTTACCAACACACAGAGCAAATACAGAACCATAACATACAATATAGACCAAAACCTATAACATTATATAGTTGTGAGCGTACGAGTCGTTGCTCACGCTTGCGGGCTCGCATAGCGAGCCCGCGGCCCTCGCAAAGCGAGGGCCGTGGCTCCCGAAGCGAGCCGCGGCCCTCGCGTAGCGAGCCGCGGGCCTCGCGAAGCGAGGGCCGCGGCTCATGCAGCGAGCCGCGGCCCTCGCGTAGCGAGCCGCGGGCCTCGCGAAGCGAGGGCCGCGGCTCGCGCAGCAAGCCGCGGCCCTCGCGTAGCGAGGTCACTGGGCAAGGGCCTCAGTTGCTGGCATGGAGCGCCGAAGGCGCTCCATGCCAGCAACTGAGGCCCCTCGCGAAGCGAGGGCCTCAGTTGCTGGCGAGGTCACTGGGCACGGGTCTCAGTTGCTGGCATGGAGCGCCCTCGCGAAGCGAGGGCCTTAGTTGCTGGCGAGGTCACTGGGCAAGGGCCTCAGTTGCTGGCATGGAGCGCCGAAAGCGCTCCATGCCAGCAACTGAGGCCCCTCGCGAAGCGAGGGACTCAGTTGCTGGCGAGGTCACTGGGCAAGGGCCTCAAACCCTCGCAAAATTCACGTCGCTACTCAAAAAACACGACACACAAATTACGACACTCGCTAAATTTTACGAGGCACGCAAACAACGTACGAAACACGTTACCACACATTACGACCTCGCAAACATCGGACGCAACACGCCGACATACAAACATTTAAAACACAATACATACACACAGCACATACATAAAAAACTTACCTACACCAAGAGGGAGCACCCAGGACCTCAAAAATGCAACTTACACCTCGATTTTACTCGAAATAAAACAGTTTAGAGACTAAAAAAAAAACGAAGCGAGAGAAAAAATGGCCGCCGAACAAAACGAAAACGAGGCTACAGCACTCTAAACTCGCAAAACACCACAAGAAACTCGCAAAACACCACAAAACACCTACGGATATTCCGATACAGACCTATACCACACATTACTCGCCATTTTACACCAATGCGGAAGTACACGACTACGCTAACGGTTTGGTCTCGCGCACGCACAGTGTTACACTGCACACATTCAGCATGCTTATACAGCAGCTCCACACCACTAATGCTGCAGCAACATCAACACAGATTGCCAGCTCTTCATTACAATGCTTCAAAATAGGTACACTATATTCATTTACTAATTTAGCTACCTTACAATTTCATTGCCGTCATTTTTTGACGGGCAATTCGCTAGTAACATTATAATAATCATTTATTTTCTCCATACTTCCTTTTCTATATATATATATATATATATATATATATATATATATATTATTTTTTTTACAGAACAAACCACATCCAAACCAAAAACTTTGCAACCCTAACATCCTGGGATGGTGCGTGGGGATCACCACGATGGAGGGCCGCCAAATGAGATTAAAATGGCGCGAAAGTGGCGTGCCCGCCTCCCACGTCACTGCACCGACCCCCCCAGCGCCTTGGAGGAAGCGCGCCCAGGCTCCGCCGGGTCATAGGGCACTTCCGGCTACCCAGGGAGCCTGGGCCGCTCTCCGTGTCCACCATTCTCCAATGGGCTATCCAAAGGTATTTCAATTTAGACTGACGTTTCAATCAAATTTGATAAATCTTCATAGTAAAGATATCTTGGATTAAATTCCAAACAATTGGCTAATTACAAAAAATATTGTAATATTAACAAATATTAGCTAATATAAGAGATAATCATTTAAATCTGTATATGCAATAAAAAAACTTGAAAATAATCCAAAAGTTTTAAAGTTCAGTATTAGGTAATTAATGATCTTGTATCCATGCCAGGGTTAGTAGGCAAAGGTTAATACAATCCAACTGAGGCACGTACAGATACTCAAGATAATGAACAATCCAATGTCTGGAACACAGGAATACACCAGGAAAGCTCCATAACATTCTAAAACATAACAAAATATTATAATGATTACATGTGTACTTTATGTAATAACGTTGTCAACAGTTCATATTTGGTGTAAGACAGTACTCACTATTTGAAAGTCTATTTAAAATAATTATTAAAATATTTTATTCAAATTAGTTTATTTACATAGAATTGTGTATAAATATTTTTCAATGGTATGGAAAGATACCTAAAAAGGGTTAAAGGCAGAATAAGATACAATATTAATTTACATTTTTTATGGTAACCAATAAAGTCATACGTAGTTTCCTTAGTGCACAACACTAGCAATATTGAATATACAAAGGAAAAAAAAAACTTTCTAGAAACTTCTACATGGTGTCAAAACCAGAGCAAGAAGAGTGGTATAAAAAACCTACAAAGGAGGTGGGGGGCAACGTGACACTTCAGCCTTTGAGGAAGCCGATATTTCTGTGAAATGACCATTAGGCAATGGGTGAGAGGGTCTGATTTTCTCTTGTCTCTCCTAGATATTGTGGTAAGGTGCCGTGAGGTTCCCTATGTTAGGGCCACAAGTTATATTACAGTGGGTACAGCCTACAGCATTAACACAGTGTTATTGGACAAATAGTTTTAGGACTCTCCAACCATTTATTTGAGAGCTTATATTACATAATCTTTTTATCATTATTTTTAATTATTGGTATCTTCTAAAGTCGAGTGGTATACTAGGAACGTTTTGTTTCCTTCTGTTAGGGAGCATGTGACAACTAGCTTTCTCCCTATCTGTATTGTAGGATGCTTAGTCGGAAAGTGGGGTATCAACATAGGTTGTATTCCTCAGTTAAGAGGCATACTTTGAGATCTTAGTGCTCTTCTTCTCTTACCTGTGGCGTGGGGGTCTTTTTCCACATTTATTTTGTCACGTCGCCCCCCTCCCCCTGGTAGTTTTGATATTTTCTTATTCTTGCTCTGGTTTTGACACCATGTAGATACCAATTTTTTTATATGGGCATATTTTTGTGTGCAATAATGTTTCTTTTTTTACCCTAAAGCAATATAAACTTTGAATATACATTTCAATATTTTCTAAATGTTGTTTTAATTTCCCAATGTCCTGTTTCATGTTGCAAAGTGTCTCTCTGCTATTTCTTACTGAATGTTTTAACAGTACTTTAATCATAACTTGTTTCCCACCCTGCACAGTCACTTCCAAAACCACTATCTCGTTTGCAGTCAACTACTGCCCAGTATCATCTACAAACACAATTTGTTTTCCAAGCCTTCACCAAGCTCCACTTGAAGACTCAGATTCTTCAAAACATCCATTTCTGCAAATTTCCCATCAACATTACTGCTCCTGCTATGTGAGCCACATTTCTAAATACTTCACCCCCATGACCACTTTGTTCTTGTTTTGACCTATATCTGTCCACATAAAGAAGCTCTCTGGTGTACTGCACACTACACATGAATTAATCAGTTTGATTCTCCAAGCCTCCAATTCTTCTCATGAACTCCAAAGGACCACTGCAATATGGGAAAAATGCATATGATTGTGGGGTTTATAGTAAACTAACAAGAAAGTAGCTCCGGGAGCCTAACGTTATATTTAGAGACAAGCTTTATTTAAGCAGGTTAGTTTGTGTCTATCACACTTTCTGCTAGTGTGGAGGCTGGGGTATGTATTTTCTCATTTTTATTTTCTGTTTGAGAACTAAAGCAGAGATGAGGCAGAAAACAAGGGAATTCTTTGACTCATTGATTTATTGAGATAAGCTTTTAGCATATGACAACTCCCCAAGTTTATGTGAAAACCCTGCTAGTCCTGTTCTGTAGCTGCCCATAGTGCCTTGAAAAGTAAGTATTAGGCACAACATGCATGCATTCGCTAAAAATGTATAGTTTACACAGTTGCTAATATTATTAGCTTGTTACATACTTCACAAACATTGATTTGTTTTCTAATCAGCAAATGTCCTTTAAAACTCATTCAAGAGAGCATATCAACTCTCCCCTAAGTCGGCTAATTTTTCTCCCCTTTACTCCTTATGTTTTTTAACTAATTCGTTCCCATCTTGTGCCAGTGTGACCATGCTTCCTCTAATTTGCAAAAACTTGACAGCAATATATGTACAAAAATCATAAGTATTATTTCTGGTTTATCTGAGAAATGTTCTCCCAAAATCATACAATATCCCACTTGTTTTTTCTTGCTTTGGTAAATCCCACCTTGTGATTAATCTCTCATTATATTAAGTGATAAACTTTTAAGAGAAATACTGTACTATTATGAAAGCAGATATAATTCGGGGATTACATTTATCAGATGAAGCAGAAAAATCATGAGAAATAAGGCAAGGTATATATAAAGGGCTGAGGAAACAAGGAAGAGAAGCAGGGAATTTGTACTGAATGAAGGGGAGATGAGAAATGGAGAGTGGACATAGAAAAGAGATAGGTAAGAGACTGGTGTAGATAGAGAGGAAAGATTTATCTATACATTATTAAGGCTAATCTGTCCCTGGAGTTTCAAGGTGATGAATTCAGCAACCACTGTGTCTTTGTAGAGACAATGAACAACACCACTTTGTACATCTAGACATGAACAGGAACCTGTGCACTTTACCCCTAATTTAGAGGCGACCTGATATCCAACATGTGCACCTGAGAATATAAATACATACTAGCGAATTGCCCGTCAAAAAATTACGGCAATGAAATTGTAAGTGAGCTAATGCTGTTTGGTGTATAATAAAATAAATAATAGATTAATAAAGTAATATACTTTACCTATTTTGAAGTAATATATGGAGGAAGGATTGTGTTGAAGAGCTGGCAATCTGTTTTGATGTTGCTGCAGCATTAGTGGTGTGGAGCTGCTGTGTAAGCGTGATGAATGTGTGGAGTGTAATAGTGTGCGTGCGCGAGACCAAACCGCTAGCGCCGTTAGCGTAGCTGTGTACTTCCGCATTATATAAGTTATTGTTCTAAAATGGCGGCTAATGTGTGGTATGCGGCTGTGGCTGATTTAGCGTCCTTCGTTTTGGATGTTGTCCGACTTTTTCAGAATATCCGTAGCTGTTTGGTGGTGTTTTGCGTGTTTATCGTTGTGTTTTGCGTGTTTAGGGTCCTTTAGCCTCGTTTTCGTTTTGTTCGGCGACCATTTTTTCTCTCATTTCGGTGATTTTCGGGTGTTTAAAGTCCCAAATTTGGCACTTAAATCGAGGTGTAACTTTACTTGCAGAGGTCCTCAGTGCCCCCCCTGCTGTGGGTAAGCTTTTTATATGTTTGTTGTGTGTATTTATTGTTTCTAATGTGTTTGGGGTCGCGTGGGTTGCGTCCTTGTTTTCCAATCTCATATGTCTTTTTCGGGAATTCCGTAGGTGTTTGGTGGTGTTTTGCGTCTTTAGACTGCTGTAGCCTCGTTTTCGTTTTTTTTTTGGTGGCCATTTTTTCTCTCGCTTAGGGAATTTTTCAGTATCTAAACTCTTTTATTTTGAGTTAAATTGAGGTGTAACTTCCGTTTTCGAGGTCCTGGTTGCCCCCCCACCCCCCCACCCCCTGCTGTAGGTAAGCTTTTTATTGTATTTGTTGTGTGTATTTATTGTATTTTTCATGTTTTGATGTGCGCGGGTTGCGGCCCACTTTTTGCGAGGTCGTAATTGGTCGTAACATGTCTTGTATTTTCCTTTCGTAACTACGTAAATTTTGCGAGGCCTTTGGCGCTCCTTGCCAGCAACTGCGGCCCTCGCTTTGCAGCTCAAGCATTAGCAACAGCTCGCATGCTCACAACTATATATGTGATATATATAGCCTATTCCACAATATTTTATTTTCATATTACTGCAGACCTGGTGGAATGATGTACAGCATCTCAAAAGACTCGTCAGTGGTGTGCAAGCATTTGGTTTTACAGGCATGAAGTTTACAGTATAATAAGGTTATTAATCCATGTGGATGGTGAATCAATTTAGATCACATTTTGCGAAAAACAGAAATCCACAACATAGTGGACATAAAAGTTCACGGCCCTTCAACATATAGACACATTTTGGGCATTTTGTGGAAAACTATGTGAGAGGGAAGTAATTTAGAAAATAGAGTTTACATTCTGGTGGTTAATAGCTCCACTTCCTATGTTATTCCATAGAGTCTGTTTATGAAAGGCTTTATACACACTAGAGTAAATGGATCCAAATATTCGTATTTAACTCCACTTGCTTATCTCCATTTGAAAAATAACATCCTACAAGTCTTGGATACAAATTTAAATGGTAAGAGTGATTAGGGGATTTTGAGTCAATCAGAGTTGGAAGGATATGGTAAAACGTATTTGTGGCTACAATCCAGAAGACATCTGTTGCCACTCACAGCTCAACATACCTTCTGTTTAATTGGCAGCTGACTATGAGATTGTGGTGTTATGTGCTTCACTGGTGACATAATAATCCATGTGGTGACATCATTATACAGAGCTATAAGTATCAGAGCAGCAGGATGTACTATTTGCTAGCCAACTTGGACAAAAGCATAAGGACATCTGGCAGCAGGAAAACAGATTGGTGGGCAATGAAGGAAGAATGTACATGCAGGTACTCTGCATCCTCTGCTAAACAATATACACAACTAGCGACTCGCCGTCAAAAAATGACGGCAATAAAATTGTAAGGCAGGTAATGCTGTTTGCCACACAATGTAAGGCTTTTAGTCCTCTGAGTACTTTCGGCGCTCAGTGCGACCCTCTCCTCTCATGTACTTTTGGCCGTCTGAGCACCTTCGGTGCACATTGCAAGCCCTGCACTGAGCTCCTTTGGCGCACATTGTGAGCTTCTCCCCTCGTTTATTTTTGCTCCTCTGAGCACCCTGGCAGTTCATTGTGAGCTCCGCGCTGAGCGCCTTTGGCAATGCGAATCTCTCTTCTACTCTATTTTTTTTATATAAATATATTTTTTATAATAATTACCGTATATACTCGAGTATAAGCCGACCCGAGTATAAGCCGAGGCACCTATTTTACCACAAAATACTGGGTAAAATGAGTGACTCGAGTATAAGCCGAGGGTGGTAAATGTGCTGCCCCCTGTGTCCCTCTTGTGCCCTCTGTGTCCCCCTCTCTCTCCTGTGTCTCTTCACCCCTCTCCCTTCCCTTTGTCTCTTCTCCCCTCTCCCTTCCCTGTGTCTCTTCCTCCCTCCCTTTTCACCCTCCTCAACCCCACTCCTCAACCTCCCTCCTCATCCTCAACCCCCTCATCAACCTCCCTCCTTAACCCCCCATCCTCAACCCCCCTCCTCAACCCCCCCATTCTCATCCTCTCTCCTCAATCCCCCATCCTCAACCCCCCTCCTCAACCCCTCCTCCTCAACCTCCCTCCTCATCCTCAACCTCCCTCCTCAACCCCTTCCTCAACCTCCCTCCTCAACCCCCCCATCCTCAACCCCCTCTTCAAGCCCCCCATCCTCATCCTCCCTCCTCAACCCCATCCTCATCCTCAACCTCCCTCCTCATCCTCAACCCCCCTCCTCAACCCCCCCATTCTCATCCTCTCTCCTCAATCCCCCATCCTCAACCCCTCCTCCTCATCCTCAACCTCCCTCCTCATCCTCAACCTCCCTCCTCAACCCCCCATCCTCAAACTCCCTCCTCAACCCCCCCATCCTCAACCCCCTCTTCAAGCCCCCCATCCTCATCCTCCCTCCTCAACCCCCCCATCCTCATCCTCAACCTCCCTCCTCATCCTCAACCCCCCTCCTCAACCTCCCTCCTCAACCCCTCCATCCTCAACCACCTCCTCAACCTTACTCCTCAACCCCCCCATCCTCATCCTCAACCCTCCATCCTCAACCTCCCTCCTCAACCTCAACCCCCCTCAACCCCAACCCATCCTCCTCAACCTCAACCCCCCTCAACCTGCCCCCTCAATCCCCCTTAACCCTAACCCCCCTCCTCAACCTAAACCCCCCTCAACCCCCCTCCTCCACCTAAACCCCCCTAAATGCCTCCCCCTCTCCCCTCACTTACCAGCTTGTGCTCCGGCCTCCGCTCCATGACCCGGCGCGCATGTGAGGGGGGAGGGAAAGAGACACGGGGGGTAGAGAGACACACGGGGGGCTAGAGACACACGGGGGGGGTTAGAGAGACACGGGGGGGGGGGGGGGAGAGAGTGACTCGAGTATAAGCCGAGGGGGCCCTTTTTTGCCTTAAAAAAAGGGCTGAAACCTCGGCTTATACTCGAGTATATACAGTAATTAATTATTCAAATAGTAAATTAATATACTTTACCTGTTTGTAATGAATATATCCAGGAATCAATATGCTGAAGAGCTAACAATCGCTGTTGTTTTCCTGCAGCATACATTTGGACTGTTGGTGATCTGAGAAGATCTGTCAGCAATGTGGCAAGTGTGCAGTGTAAATAGGCTGCGTGCGCAAGGCCAAACCGTTTGTTTAGTTGTGTAATGCGGTATTTTAGATTGGTAATGTTATTAGTTTTAAGGTAGTGTTGTAAAATGGCGGAGAGTGTATATGTGTTATGCGGGTCTTGAGCATTTTCCGTCCTTCCTAATATTGTATTTTGTACCTCGTACGTTCCTGGCTAAAAGTCGTATGTGCCTGGTGGTGTTTTGCATGTTCAGGGTTCGTGTAGCCTCGTTTTCGTTTTTTTCGGTGGCCATTTTTTCTCTCGCTTAGGTGATTTTCGAGTGGCTAGACGATGCAAATTAGACTTAAATTTGCGTGCAACCTCACTCCCAGACGTTCTGGCTGTCCCCACCATGCTGTGTGTGACGTTTTTGGTATGTTTTTTTTTTTCTTTTTTTGTGTTTTTTGTGTTTTTGTATGTGTGTGTTTTTTTTTCCCTGAGTGGCGTTTTCCTTTTCAAAGTGTTACGGGCCATAATTTTTTCAGGCGATTTTTTAAAAGTGCTGTGAATTGTGTATTTGAATTTTCTGTTGTTCTGTAGTCCTGCGGATCGTAGGTATAATGCTTAATGCGTTTGGTGTCGTAGGGATGAGCGCCTTTGGCGCTCATCTGCACCAGCGCAGTGAGCACCTTCAACGCTCCCTGCCTAAGTCATACGGGGTCGTAGGGATGAGCCCCTAAGGCTTCGTGAGGGCCGCAGTTGCAGCAGGTTCGCTTTGCGAGACCGCAGTTTTAACATTGCGTTACCAACGGATTTTGGCAAGCCCGCGCTGCTGAGAACTATATATGTGATATATTATTGTTAAGTTCCTAATTTTGATGTCAATTATAAACCTCAAACTAATAACTGAAATCATATTTGCTTTTAATGTGTGAATATCTGTGTGATGGAATGGAACCCAAGATCCTGAAAGTCACGTCCTGGTGGGCCTCATGTTCAGAGAGTACATTAATCTGTGCAGAGTGTGTATGTGTTCACAATTTCATCCATATTACTAGTCTCTTCTATGTATAAAAATGTCTGGGACTAAAAACAATGACCCCTATTCAATTGCAAGGCTGCAGTTGCCTTCATTCCAGCTGTAAGTCTGTGAACAGTTAAAGAGCTATTCAATTGATCAAGCCCGCAACTAACTGTCCGAAAGCCTAAACCGTAAACCCTGCACACGTAAGTAGCATTTCAGAGCATGATCATGATCAATTAAGCAAGGCCGTAACTACCGATTTAGAAACAGCCAATAGTAAATGAGACCGTCATCATGACGTCAGTAAAACATGGAGGTTAAACGTCAATCAATTAGCGCCTAGAAGTCCGATATGCGATGAGACTCACAATCCGGCTTTATACAAAATAATAAAAATAAATGGTGATACTGTTGTAGTCCATGTGGGTAGCCTGATATGTATTAACTCCTTGATTACCGGGAATGATATAACAAGGAAATTAAACATAAAAAAAATAAAAAATGATTGCAGATTTGCGAGTTTAAAACAGTTGTGCAATTAATTATAATGTCTTTCATTGCTTTCCCGTCTTTTGCAGTGCAGTATTGATTTTTAATTTGCATTTACAGTGCTACGATCAGGTGTTTAACCCCCTTGCAAGTCCTATCTGGTACTCGTAGGATTTTCTTTTATATTTGCCATTTATGGGTGTAAAACATTTGCGGGCTTGAAGAATTGTAGTAATTGAATAGCGATTTGCGATTGTAACATTTACGGGCTTAAAAAAATCAAAGGCTTAGCTGGGTTGGAGTTACGATTTTGACAACCGCAGGGATTTTCAGCCTGGGTAGTTAAAATACGCCAATTGAATAGTAAATTAGTTTACAGGCTACATTACGGGCTCCAGTAACTTACAATTGCTCAATTGAATAGGGGACAATGTAATATATTATGCAATAGAAACATTGAACTTTTAAATAGGTGTGGGTTATTACAAAGGTCTTTGGACTTCACAGTTTTGTTACCATGGACATGTGCTCCTTAAAGTGACACTGCAAATGTCCCATTTATTGCAAAGATGAAAAATACACATGTAAATAAGTATAATAGCAAATGGTTGTAAGTTTGCTCTTTATACTGTAAGTTTGCAAGTTTTTAATCATTTGTCGGTTCTTTGGAAACAAGCGCTATGTACATGTACATGATTTTAAGCACAAAACAGGGCCCTCCATTCTTTTTAATGTTTGTTTTTGCCATGTATAGTGCTAAGGAATGTGTTGGCGTGTTACAAATAAAGATAATAATAATAACAATAATAATAATAACAATAATAATAAATGATTGTTGTTAATCAGCCCTGTCAGATAATTGCGCTTGAAAGTTAGATATTTTAAGCATAAATTATCTTAAAAGATCTTCCCTTTCTGCAGGTGCCTTTATTTAAGACTATTAATTAACCGTTTGCTGAACTACTGCTATGAGAAGGTTAAGTGTGGTCCATACCTTAAACTGGGGGATATCTGATAACTCTGGTCCTATAGCTGATAACACATAGCTGTGAAAAGTTCAGGGAGAAGGAGAGCCTCTGAAGCTGGTCATAATGCCAGAGTGTCCTCTCTGTGGGCTCATAAGAAGATTGACAGCAGGAACCATGTAAAGGTACAGTAACTCTAAAGAAACAATTATCAGAGAGCCCCTTGATTTTATGTGGTTAAAAATGTCAACACAATATCAGTCATTTACTCTGGTGAACATTGTTACATTCTGATCCAAATCTCTTAATTGGAGTAAATGGGTTTCATCCTGAACTATAAATAAAGGACCACACTAACATGAAAAATAAATGTTTTAAAAAATTGATAGTGACCTTGCCAATACGTTACAAGGATGGAAATGGGCCCTGAAACACACAAACCTTTTTAGACACCCATCCCCGATGCTCTCGGTATTTGGGCATCCACAGTCTCCAACAGGGATCAGCTCAGAGGCAAAATGGTGGTGGAAATCTAGGGGGCTGGATAGGCTAGGAGCTTGGCTAGGAACGGACATTCCAATAACATACGAATACTTGAGAGATCATCATAATATCCCTATTGATCAACATTTTAATTTCTGCAAAATCAGACATTTGGTCAATACTATAGGTAGAATGCAAGGCTCCCCTAAAAAAACATGGCTTTCGGGAATATGTCAAAAAGTTCCCCTGACTAAAGGAATCATAGGGGGTATATACGAAATTTATAATACACCTACAGAAGGGGTAAGGGATAAATACATAGAGGAATGGGAGAGGGACATAGGAGAACACTGGGAAACAGAGAAATGGGAGAAAGTTTGGAAAAATATTTATAAAGGTTCACTAAACCACACACTTCTAGAAACTGCCATTAAGGTCCTCCACAGAACTTACCTAACCCCTGTAAGAATGGCGAAGTGGAACAAATCAGGGGGGATATATTGTACAAGGGGCTGTCAGACCCCTGGCTCATTCATACACATGTGGTGGGAATGCCCTAAAGTTGCTCAGATATGGACAGCTGTGACAGATCTTGTGGTTGACATTCTTAACACCCCAGGAGGGGGCTCGTTAGATTCATGTTTATTGGGAATCCCAGACCCACGGCTATCCCCAACACAAAATAGGCTACTACAATTCATGTACATGGCTACCAAGTCACATATCGCTAAACATTGGAAAACGGATACACTTGAGCTTCAGGCTATAAAAAACAAAATAAACTATCTAGCAGTAAACGAGCATGTAACGGAGCTGGAACACGCAGTCCAATATCTCCGCTGGTATACGGTAAAATACCCAAGAGGCACTACAGTTTCACCATCCCCGACCTCCCATATTGGACGACACACAATTTGGGAGTCAAATGAATACTGACTTTATTTTGTTATTGCAGAAATATTTATACCCATCTCTTCCCACAGGCAATACACATGCCCATATTTGGCCGCACAATACACATAAAAAGAACAATAGGTGGGTCACGCGTCTCCGAGGCTCCCTGGCAACTTTGATACAATCAGACATTGATTCAATTACACTTCTTTGTTCTTATCTGAGAATGAAAACACTGTATACAATAGACATCCTTTATCTTATGCGGAGTCGCTGTAACAGGATTATCTCCCATGCCAAGTAGCTGCAAATGTCTGGGATAATATTCTGCAGAGCATCAACCAACATACATATAGTAGGATCATATTTTAACCATAATAATCATAAAACAGGGTAAAACAGTGATGGGTTCCGCTACAGAGCACATGACACATATTTTAGCAGATTCGGTCCAGAAATACAGAGACATATGGGAGCCATGGTTAGCATATGTGTGCTAGCAAGGTGGGAACACAGGTGGGTAAGGCGACAGAGAGAAGGAAAACAAAAGGGAAAAAAAAAAAAGAAAGGGAAAAACTAGGAGGAGGAGGAAACGTGAGAGGCGCTGGAGAGACCGGCGAGGAGCCATGAAGTTCAGAAAGGTAAAACGAATAGAAATTATAATACTTTTTTTTTTATATTGTATGAGAAAATACAGGTGACACTACAGTTTTGAATTTTGTTGAAGTTTAGGTGTGTAAGAATGAATAAAGGATATGGGGGATTGATATGTTGAATTAGGTTTCTGGGATCAAGAATAGATACCTTGTACATAGGAAGGTCATTTTTCAAGGGTACTAAGAAGGGAATGGCTACAGGCTTAAACCCGAGTATGAGTATAAATAAAGACAAAAAAACCCTATTAGAGATTGTTTTTCTGTTTTTTTGTTTTATTTTAGGATTTCACATTTGGTTAGTTTAGTTGGCGTGGGTAGGATTTATTTAAGTTAAATGCTATATGGAATGTCGCAGGTAGGGTAAATACAAAGAACACTAGAAGGGGCATTTGGGGATTAAGGTTCATATTGCTAAATGTAATAGGCCCCATTAAGCCTAGCCTGCGAGCTATGGATTACTGAGTCGATAAATGAAAAGTTACAGAGAAAAAAAAAATAAGTTATACCCATTTATGGTTAGTGTTGTATTACCAGAAAACGGAAAAGGAGGGGGGAGAGGTCACGTTGATTGCTGAGTCAGATTACATATGTTTATAAAAATGGTGGTAGAAGGTTAATTCCTGACCTGTGAGTCATGGCTTACTGATATATTGTTGTTTAATGTTTGAAGTGACCAATAAAAACTATTGATGAAAAAAAAAAAATTGATAGTGACCAAAAGCATAATTTGGCAGAGAAAATGTAATAAGGCTATTTTATATTTTAATAAATGGATGCCTCTACTAGCATTTGAGCCATCCATGATACTTTGAAGAATGTTGCATGTGTAAGATGGGCATTTACGTTTAACAAAATCTCTCCGCTCTTCTTCCTCCTCCCTCCTCTCCTACCCCTCTTTCACTGTTCAGTAGATAAAACTTGGCCTCATGAATAAAGCTCTCAGAATTTACTCAAGTCAGACAAGATGGAAGCATTCTATATAAAAAACAGAATCTTCCAAAAGTATGAGTTACTCACAAAATGGCCCCATGTTCATTGCTTACATAGCTGCTAATGGTATTAGTTTGTTGTATGCTTCACAAACGTGGGATTTTTCCAAATATACAGGTCCTTTAAATCACAGAATGAAGTCGAAAATATGTTTTATCAGGACTAGCCAACTCAGCCAGAAGTGTTTCAGTATAGAGAAGGAAGTGATATGTATCAACTGAAAGTCAAGTTGCAGACCAGCCGTGTGAGCAGAGAGGTGCTGACAGGGAGGCTAAGTATGTTGGGGCAAGAGATTTGGAGGTGAGAGGTGAAAGTAGAATTAACAGAAGCAGAGGTGTTGCTGATATGAGTTGCAGATGAGTTACTCTAGGACCCTAATAAGAAACAATCATTTAAAGCTGTATTATGAGAAATATGGCACACTCAGTAGAACCTTGTTGCTAATATGACTGTTAAATACATATAAGTACTGAATAACTGATATTAATCCTGTAGACTGAAAATATTGCAAATAATTACACAATAAACTTTAAAAACACATAGAGCTTGATTAAATTGCAAGGCCACAACTCGATCGGAGTAAGCCGCATTTCGGGGGCGTGAACATGATGGATTAAGCAAGGCCGTAACACATAATTTAGAAACAGCCAATAGAAACGGAGCCCGTCAACATTACGTCAGATGTCAAACCCTAGCCCGTAACGTAGTCCGCAAGACTTAGAACTATTAAATCAGACCCATAAAGCAAGCCACGCACGACTTGCGATTTAAGGCAGAACTGTGGAACTTTGCAGCCGGAAATCCTTTGTTCTGTCATGCCTGCAACTGCTAGGTTTAAATTTTGCAACAAATTTCCAAAGACGCCATGGCATTCAAGCCCATAACCCGAAAATGGAGGCCAAAACATTACGGCCTCCAAATAGGACCCACAAAGGGTTCATAGACCACTTTTAAACACTCTAAAGGGCAATATAAACACACCCTTTTAAAATATAGGGAAACATGGAGAGGCATTACAATTACTTGCACAAAAATCCCCAAATAAAAAATAGGTAATTAACAAATATTGTTTTCCATATGTTGGAATTGTCATGTACATGCCAATATAAAAAGCCAAGATGCAACATGCACAAAGCAATTAAAGACACACTACCTGATTAAATAGCCACACCAAAGCATGAAGCTCATGTCATATTAATATTTTCCCACTCACAGAGGCTCTGTTGTTGCCCCTAAAATATAAAAATAATTGCATATAAATCTCGCTAATCACATCTATATATGGAAACACAAATAGTGGCCATATTTTACCGCCACATCACATAGATCAAGTACCCTGGGAACATTTAAATATTTGTTTTTCAGTCCTGCAGTCGTGTCTGACTCTGTGACCCTATGGACTGCAGCACATTCAGCTATGTCTCTGTGCTTTTCCACCAGGTTTGCATGCCAAACATACTGATTTGGGTTGCCAGTTCCTTCTCTAGTGTATTGGTATTTGTCTGACCTCTCTGCTATCACCTGCCCACCTACACTGGCCCTACATGGTATAGCTCACAGCTTCATTCAGGTACACAAGCCCCTTCACCACCACCACTGTAAATTGATGAATAGCAAAACATAATGGGAGGTCATAACGGTATAACAAAGCTTTATTTTATATACAGCCCACATTCAGCAGTGGACAAGATGGTGCATTAATATCATAGGTGTGGTGTTGGTGGGGCCTGAGAGAGCAAGAGGCTTGTGGGGAAAAGGGGATACCTACAGGGGATAATGTGATAGTCTAGAATAAGCATGATGCATAGCACCTACCAGGGTCATATGTGGTCACTACACCAATGCAACCGGAATCTGATGAAAAAAAGGATCATCACAAATCACTCCATTTAATTGAAGAAAACATTAATGTGCATAGCACTTACAACATGTCTGGATCTGTTTAATGAAACAGATGATTCAACGTCTGGACTGTGTAATCCAATCCAGTTTCACACATACAGTGTGGCAACATAAAAATTGAAAATAATTAAAAAGTGGTCAACTAAAAAATGGTGGAGGATAAAAAAAATAAAAAAATAATCACAATGCATGTACATTACAGTGCTAAATACTGTACCAATATACCAACTCACCTGATTCACATTTGCAAGCATTACTAACTATTAACGAGGTCTCTGGATAATCAGTAATATGGGCAAATAGCCATTAATACGGAGAGGACACAAAGATCAGCAGCCAGATTCACTGTTACTTACATCAGACCCAACAATCATATCTGAGATATGATAGCTTTAAGAGTGTGGGAGCTACATGTTAAGGGGGGGGGGGGGGGCTGTCATTGAATGAATGTCTACCTGAGAGGCACTGGGAAAACCTTACACCTCATACATTAACTCCACAATGCTTGCAGATGCAGAAGATGCCTTTATGGACCTTAATTGTACCTAAAACAAAACAAATAAAAAACAAAAGAAACCTAAAACATAAAGCATCTCTTCTCAACAACATTCCTCAGGGACCAACAATTGGTAACATGTTAAACAGAACCCTAAGTGTCCACAGAGAAGAAGATCATGGACCATGTGATGGGAGGTAGCCATCTGCATGCAAAATATCACCATCACATAGGCCAGGGTCCAAGACTCTGTAGCCAGGGTAGATTAGGTCAACATTGTGACCAGTAGATTGTCACTGAGGAGTGCTGTTGAGAAGGCACAAGCATGTCTGCAGCCCCTATGTCCTCCTCCGCCTGGGAACAAGGCCCACATCGTCCGTGGCCTGAAGCCGTCTCCTTGGTGCTGTTGGTGGTGGAGGGGGGGGCGGGGGAGGCAGCGGCATAAGGCGTGGCGGAGGCATGGTGAGAGGAGAGGAGGGGCCGGGCTGCTGGTGGATGGGGGATGCCTCCGGGGTAGAGCCCAGCCAGGTAAGTCTCAGTCATCAGTGATGCATCTTCTCTTCCCTAGAGCGCCTGGCCAGGCTGTGTATAATTTCTGTATGATTGGTGGTGGTTGCGGCCAGGCCAGCAGACTACTGTCTACCGTGTGGGGAAGGAGGTGTTGGCCGGCTGGCTGGCTAGATGGAGGGCCCCGGAGAAATCCACATTCTTTTAAAGGAGTGGGATAGTGGGGTCAAATCCAGGCGGTTTCGTCATTGGTCCAGGGGGTGACTTCCCCACAACAATGACCCCCCCCCCCCTCCACAGAGCCAAGGCCCTCTGATCCTCCTCTTTCCTCCTCCCCCTGTGCTAGTTCCTACAGGGCAGGGGCTAATGCCCCCGCCTCTGGCTCACCACTGGAGCCAGACCTCCTACTGGATACTGAGAGATAGAAAAGTAAGTTACATGTCATTAGTATGATAAATTATACAGTGTTATGTGTTCATTCCTAACTATCTGACTATCTGGCTTGAACCTGGAAAATTCTCCTCATTGCAACTAAGATTAGTTAGCTATCATATGCTAGATTTGATCTATTCTTTGGTCTATGATCTTTATCGTTCTTGGCTCCTAACGCTATCTTGATTCCGGCTGCAGTCTGTAACTGCATAGGCTGCAGTGGGAACACCAATACATGGACTCTCTACTGGTTCATTACTGTTGTGGTGCCCAGGAATGACAGTGATTTGTCAGTTTCATGGATTTAATGACGCATCCATCTATCCCTTGTTAATTCCATGGAGCTGATATGTCAGTGTCCTTGTTGGTCATCATGTACATGTGTAGTGTGTGTGATGCACATGTGGTGTCACATTGGTGCATGTCATATATCACCTGACATGGAGGCTGGGTCCTGCTGGGCCACCGGGCCTGAAGCTCCAGCGGCGGGCAACGGGCTCAGAAGTTCCCTTGCGACCCTCCCCCACTCATTATAGGTCACGCTGCGGCCTTGCTCTCCTTCTCACCTTTGCCCTGATGTCATCAAAGCGGTGCTTCACGGACCTGTCATCCCTTGGCGCTGTGCCTACCGCAGTAACTTCTGCCGCTACCTCCTTCCAAGCCTGAGCACTCTCACTAACATATGTCTCTATGTGTGTTCTTTAACCTATGTGTATTGCAAACATGTGTCTTCTGTAAATATGTGCAAGTCTTAAGTGCAAATCCGTATAAGATAAAATATAAATCAATCAAAAACGCAATCTACCTCTCTCTACTAACTCCTGCTCTCTCTCTCAAAAAAAAAACATGCACCAGCTCCTGGACCTGCGTGCTACTTCCAATGAAATTTACAACACAGTCAATGCATTGGCGTATGTCAATCAAATTTATAAGCTCCCACTGTCAATCATATTGTCTAGACTGCATGTGATTGGCTGAGAGGCCTGTGTTATTCCGCAATTGAATGGTCGAGGCCGATCACGGCTAGTCCGTCCACTTTACAGCTTGCGAGCGTAGCTAAGGTTTACAGGCTTGCGTCTCAAGCTCGTAACTGGTGCCCAGCTCGAATTTAATAGCTCTGTAACTCAGCTAAATTTCAAGCCTGCAGCCATTGAGAGTCTCATGTTGCACTTTGAATTTAATCAGGCTGATGGAGGTGACATGTCAATCAAATAGCAAATCACTAAATATTAAAGATTAATTAAGCCAATGTAATAGTCCATGTGGGTAGCCTTATATGTATTAACTTATTGATTCCTGAGATTGATATAACTCAAAAAATTACTCATTAAAAATGTAATTTTATATTGCAGATGTATGGGCTTGAGAATGTTGTGCAATTAATTCTAAGACCTAACATCACTTTTCCTTTTAATAAAAGTACAGTATTGATTTTTTATATGCTTTTAAAGTGCTCCGGACATGTCATTAACCCTTTGCGAGACCTTCATGGTACCAGTAACTTGTGGTTCAACTTTTGCCATTTGCGGGTTTGACGGAGTGTTTAGCGAGGGGGAATCGGAGCAATTGAATAGCAACTCTTCAGGCCGTGAAAGATCAAAGACTTGGAGAGGCATTAACTTGCAATTTTCACCATCGCAAAGAATCGTAGCCCGAAGCCCGTAAGTCTACCGGAGCCATTTCTCTCCATCCTAAATAGTAGCATTTAGGGGCCAGTGTAAGTAATATTAATGTTAAAACAATGTTTTAGTTCACCATTAATTAATATTAAAAACTAGTCAGTTGCCCATCAAAAATGACGGTATAATATATGATCTGCTGTTTCTCTCTCTCTCCCTGAGGGCCCTCTCCCTCTCTCTCTGTGCGCCGTTTCCCACTCTCTCTGTTTGCCCTCTCCCTCTCTGTTTCCCCTCTCTCTATGCGCTCTCTCCCTCTCCCTGTGCACCATCTCTCTGTCTTTATGCCCTCTCCCTCCTTCTGTCTCTCTCTCCATCCATCCTTCTCTCTCCCCCCTCACCTCATTCTCTCTCTCTCTCCCCTCCCCTCCATCTCTCTCCCTTATGTCCCTCTCCCCCAATGTCTCTCCCCTATTTATTTTATTCCCCCCCATGGTTCACTCCCACCCTCTCCCCTGTCTCTCTCCCATCCTCTCCCCATTCTCTCCCCCTGTCTCTATTTACCCCCTTGTGTCTCTCCCACCCCTCCCTCTCTCTCTCTCTCTGTCTCTCTTTCCCTCCCCTGTGTCTACCCTCCGTGTCCCTCCCGTGTCTCCCCTCCATGTCTCTCTCCTTCCCCTGAGTCTCTCTCCCACCCTCTCCCTCCCTGTGTCTCTTTCCCACCCTCTCCATCCCCTGTGTCTCTCTCCCAACCTCTCCCTCCCCTGTGTATCTCCCCACGTGTCTCTCTTGCCCCTATGTCTCTCTCCGCCCTCTCCCAGCCCTGTGTCTCACCCCCCCCCCCCCCCCGTGTCTCTCCCTCCCCTGTTTCTCTTTCCTACCCTCTCCCTCCCCTGTGTCTCTCTCCCACCCTCTCCCTCCCCTTTGACTCTCTCCCCCCTGTGTCTATCCCTCCCATGTGTCTTTTTCCCACCCTCTCCCTCCCTGTGTCTCTCTCCCACCCTCTCCCTCCCCTGTGCCTCTCCCTCTCCATGTCTCTCTCCCCCACATGTCTCTCTCCCCCCCCGTGTCTCTCTCCCACCCTCTCCCTCCCCAATGTCACTCTTCCACCCCCTCCCTCCCCTGTGTCTCTCCCTACCGTGTCTCCTTCCCATCCTCTCCCTCCCCTTTGTCTCTCTCTCACCCTCTCCCTCCCGCCCTGTGTCTCTCCCTCCCGCCCTGTGTCTCTCCCTCCCCTGTGTCTCTTTCCTACCCCCTCCGTCCCCTGTGTCTCTCCCCCCTGTGTCTCTCCCCTCACCCCCCCACCCCCCTTAAGCTCGCAGTTGCTCGTGACAGTCTATCAATGATCTATTTTCTGTAGTGCCCATGCGCTGGCCAGCTCTACACACAACAGAAATTATATTAGTGTTACACATGTAAACAGTAGCAAATCAAATCTTTAGACAGAAAATATAATTTAAAAACACATTATACCTCATTAATAGCCAATGTTGTTCCCCTCCCGTCCTCTCTCATTTTCCTAAGTACTAAAGACAGGAAGCGTAAGTTTTCAAATGAGATAACTTTATTCAAACCTTGTCAAAACAGCCTAATCAACATTATCACAGTTGATATCTCTCACTTTCTTTCTGCAGTGATCAGGACAATGAAAGAGATGGGAAGGGGTACAGAAGAGCCAACAATAAGGTAATGTGTGGTTTTCTGGTTAAATATTTGTTTTACTGCTGTTTGCACATGCATTTTAATGTTAATTAATGGTGAACTAAATATAGAAAAAACATGAAAAGTGCATACACTGGCCCTTTAAGGCTGACACTGTGTGTGCAATGGAAAAATAATGTTGTTGTTGAGTATTTTTCCTCCCATGACTCTGTGAAGTGATGACGTCCCAAGTCATGTATTAGAGGACCAACTCTACAGTTCAGTGGTCTTATCCCTAGATCGACCCTAGTTGGTTAATAAGTATAAATGCTTTCTGTCTAATGTTTAGCTTCCCTAAGTACATGGTCTATATATTTAAATTTGTTTGTTGTGAAACCGTACAAACATGACAGTTAACAAACTGTCTTTCTTTTTGCCTTAGCTTAGTAGTGGGACTCGCTAAATACCTCTCTAAAGTTTCTTCAGTGTTTGCATCTGTCTGAATTATTCATTTATTCATAAAAGAGGTTAGCAAGAATTTATTTGTTAAACCTTCTGATGACTAAAGTGTTGTTGATCCTCAGTCATTTTGATCTGCTCTGATAACATAATGGCACTGTCAGAGCACTAACTAAATTAGGGGGCTTTAAACAGTTATATGAAGCTATACAATAATGCGGGAAATGCATTTGATAGAGTTCTTGATCCTTTTTCGCTTTAACTCTTGATAGTGATATTAAAATATAAAAACGTGACACCATTTAACTCCTATTAAGTTGCAGCCTTGATTAACAGCTATATTTTTAACATTAAAGTCATGCTTTTACTTGCTGCCTTTCTCCTAGCAGTAGTAGTCACCTGGAAGATATGCAGACAAGATTGTCTCTATTGTATTTGGTTGTATGGAAAGGCTGCCACAGTAAAACTGAAGTGCAACTCACATTATTATTATCGTTTATTTATAACGCACCAACATATTCCGTAGCGTTGTACATAAGATTAGTTCAAGACAAAGATACATACAAATTAAAACATAGCAAGGCAAGGAGGGCCCTGTCTTTGAGCCTCAAATCCATAGTGTCCATAGTGCTTTCCCTAAAGCACCTTGTGGGATTGTAAATCACAGACGTACAACCTAAAGGTATTGTGTGTGAAAAAGGAAGGAGAGAGAGGTGAGAATGTGTTAGGGTGGAAGGTGATACACTGGTTTAAAGAGATGTGTTTTTAGAGAGGTTTTGAATGTTTTGATGCAGGAGGATAATCTGGTGGAGCAAGGCAAGGAGTTCCAGAGAATAGGGGCAGCACGAGAAAAGTCCTGAAGTTGAGAGTGAGAGGAGGTGACAAGAGTTGTGGAAAGAAGAAGGTCATTAGCAGAATGAAGAGGGCGGGTGGGGGAGTATTTGAAGGTGAGACCAGAAATGTATGGGTGTGCGCTATTGTTGAGGGCTTTGAAAGTTAGGGTCACATTAACAACTCTCAGGCTTCAAGCCAACAAGTAGTGCTCTAGAGAAGCCCCTAGACACAAGCATTTTCTCAAAAAATCCAATTAATTATATAGACTCCTACAAACTCTACACCTGGCTAGGATGTCATTATTGACAAGAAAGCTGTGCAGAACTCCTTTTCTTTAAAGAAGGAGACTTTGGGGTTTAAAAAAATGCCGTATTTCATATTTGAAGGACTAATATTATTATTATTGTTTCTTTGTAACGTGTCAACATATTAAATAGCGCCATGGGTTACGTTCAAGGTAAAAACAACATTAACACATTGCAAAGAATGGCAGGCCCTGTTTTTGAGCTTAGAATCTAGTGTGCGTAGCGCTACAGAACCTTGCAAGATTGAAAACTGGGAAACTTACAATCTAAAAGATTATCAGCCTTATTAAATGGTGATTCGGTAAATTTAAAAGGGCTCTATTTAAGCACACAGCATATTTTATTTACAGAAGTTTTAAGTTAGTGAAGACCTTGCTTTTGGATAGAAGTTCACTAACTAAAAACTTCTGTAAAAAAAAATATGCTCTGTGCTTATATAGAGTCCTTTTAAATTTACTGAATCCCAATTTAATAAGGCTGTATATGTTGGTTCACAAAGAGAGCTAACTGGAAGCAGGTGCTGCTAATTTACTTTCCTTAATTTTAACAATCCGTGATATAATATTTCATTTGAAAAAAGTTATCAACAATCAAATGGAAATGAGTCATGTTTTGCAAGTGTTCTTCTAATCCAGGACATATTGTATTCTGGGCAATTTTACAAAAGTTGGTTTTAAATAAATAACCCATGGTGGTCAGAAAATCTGTTTCCCAGAATAATTACTGCAGTTTAGGATTTATCTATAAATTATAATCACATTATTAATTGTATAACACCATAAAAAACATATAAGCGGGAGAGATTTGTCTTACTGTAGCTCCCACAGGAGTAGTGACCAAAGTATGTCACCACATAGCTCCAATCCATTTTATTCACAACTTTGTATGCAGTGCCACACAGCTTTTAAAGTATACCAAGCTTAGATGTGCAGTGTCAGCAACCAACTAACAAGCGGCTCTTTATTCTTATTGGAACCAATGTGAAAACTAATGTTTTTTTGGGCTACTGAAATAAAGAACTGGAATGTCCTAGTTAATTAATTATGGCGGGTTCACATCTTCAAGGACCTTCAGCTGGGCAAGCCTGACAAATAAGCAAAATCAAAAAATGTGGAGATATTGTTTATAACCCTATTTTGTGCATTTATACCACAGTTTGTGTTTAAATTACAATTTATTTTATTATATAATTTATAAATATTTGAACAATAAAATAAATATTCATGCCTTTTTGCTTAGACGCAGGAAAAAAACATTTTATAAATATTGCATAGATACACAACACAATTTAGAAGCATTTATACCAAACAATTCCCATTTAGAATGACTGCTCTTTACAATGTATATATAATCCCCCTCACTTCTCCCTCTCTCCACTCCACTGTTATATAAAAAATCCCTGAACAATTATTATGTATTAATCTCAATCTTTCTGCAATAGTAAGTCAGAGGAATAGTAAACACTTAAAAGAAATTCTATCAGGTATGTAATAAGTAATCTTTAAATGTCCCGCGGTAGGGTAGATAGATACCTGATTTTAATGAAATAACCTTGAAACAGTGATGTATCTGAATATAGAGATCTTATATTGTATGTTGCCAACAAGAATTTGTTGTTCAAGCATCTCATTAATCCAAAAATAGCTACAATCTCTGCTTCCCACTACTGCAGCCTTATGGTATAAATCACTTAATCTGTAGCTGTAATGGCTACTTAAAGCCAAATTCTTTGCCTTAAAAATAACTGTTGGTGGTAAAGTGTCAAATCCTTCACTTCATATTTAATCTCCAATTTATCTGGGATAGAGTTCTTAAACTGTGTGTTACCTTCTTAATCTTAATGAATACCTTCAAAGTCTCCCACACATTCAAACTCTTTGTATCAATTTTTAAATATACTGTCTTAGATATAAGTGTAATCATAAAGATACATACAGTTCCTTGCAAAAGTAATCACCCCCTTTGGCATTTTTCGTGTTTTGTTGCCTCACAACTTTGAATTAACATGGATTGTTTGAGGATTTGCATAATTTAATTTACAGACCATGCCCACAACTTTGAAGATGTTTTTTTTTTTATTATTGTGAAGTAAACAACAAATAGGACAAAATAACAGAAAATGTCAATGTGCATAACTATTCACCCCCCTAAAGTCCATACTTTGTAGAGCCACCTTTTGCGGCAATCACAGCTCCAAGTTGCTTTGGATAAGTCTCTATGAGATTGCCACATCTTACCACTGGCCACAGATTTTCTGTTGGATTGAGGTCTGGGCTTTGACTAGGCCATTCCAACACATTTACATGTTTCCCCTTAAACCACTCAAGTGTTGCTTTAGAAGTGTGTTTGGGGTCATTGTCCTGCTGGAAGGTGAACCTCCATCCTAGCCTCAAATCACGGACAGAGTGGTACAGGTTTTGCTCAAGAATATCCCTGTATTTAACACCATCCGTCTTTCCCTCAACTCTGACCAGTTTCCCAGTCCCGGCTGTTGAAAAACATCCCCACAGCATAAAGCTCCCACCACCATGGGGATGGTGTTCTTTGGGTGATGTGATGTGTTGGTTTTGCGCCAGACATAGCGTTTTCTTTGATGGCCGAAAAGTTCAATTTTAGTCTCATCAGACCAGAGCACCTTCCTCCATACATTTTGGGAGTCTCCCACATGCCTTTTTGCAATCTTAAAAAGTGCCATTTTGTTTTTTGCTGAAAGTAATGGCTTTCTTCTGGCCACTCTGCCATAAAGCCCAACTCTATGGAGCGTACAGCTTATTGTCGTCCTATGTACAGATACTCCAGTCTCTGCTGTGGAACTCTGCAGCTCCTACAGGGTTACCTTAGGTCTCTGTGCTGCCTCTCTGATTAATGCCCTCCTTGCCCGGTCTGTGAGTTTTGGTGGGCGGCCGCCTCTTGGCAGGTTTGCTGTTGTGCCATGTTCTTTCCATTTGGTTATGATAGATTTGATGGTGCTCCTGGGGAT
Source organism: Discoglossus pictus (assembly GCA_027410445.1). Lineage (NCBI taxonomy): Eukaryota > Metazoa > Chordata > Amphibia > Anura > Alytidae > Discoglossus > Discoglossus pictus. The sequence continues at coordinate 150,274,231 of CM050167.1, forward strand.
CATCGAAGATTTGGATATTTGTTTATAACCTAACCCTGACTTGTACTTCTCAACAACATTGTCCCTTACTTGGCAGTGTTTGGTTAGTGGTGCCTCTTGCTTAGATGTTGCAGCCTCTGGGGCCTTTCAAAAAAGGTGTGTATATGTAATGACAGATCATGTGACACTTAGATTTCACACGGGTGGACATCATTTCACTAATTATGTGACTTCTGAAGGTAAATGGTTGCACCAGAGCTTTTTATGGGCTTCATAACAAAGGGGGTGAATACATATGCACAAGCCAATTTTCTGTTTTCTATTTCTAAAAAAATAGTTTTATGTATATATTTTTCTCATTTCACTTCACCAACTTAGACTATTGTGTTCTGATCCGTCACATAAAATTCAGATCAACAAAACATTGAACTTAAGGCTGTAATGTAACAAAATAGGTAAAAAGTCCAGGGGGGTGAATACTTTTGCAAGGCACTGAACTTGATGTATTATGAATTGTCATTGTATACATTTTTCAGTACACATATTTTTATGTTTGTATGTAATTTATCCCAATGGAAAGATAGAAAAATAACAATCTATATATATAAAAGGAGGCAATAGAACAAATATATCCTAACATCCCTTAGAAATGTGGAGAAATTGTAGCTCTCATTCATACTCAATGGATATTAAGTGTTGAGTAAAAAGATCCACCTTTTTTCCTTCTGTAAAAGGATGCTATCCAATTCTCTGCCTCTTCTATATCATTTAAGAGTCTTCCTCTCCTAAAACCAAATATTCGTTTCATTTAAATAAGGTTTCTAATGTTCATTTTGTTTTAAAATGGCTTAATGTAAATATATGTTTTAAGTTTTTTCCACCCCTAAAACCAAATATTGATTTATCAGGTATTAGATGATCAACAGAGATATCAGATTTTAAGACATGCCAATTTCTTTTTTTTATATATATATTTTTTCATATTCTGTATGAGCTTTGAAGGTGGTTATTAACCGAAGATTGTCCTGTGATTTCTCAGGATTGCAAGGGGTAAACAAATCAGGTCTAGGTGTTTATAAAAGCCCTTTGATAAACTTTGGACAAGGAGGTATCTCCATAGCCACTTGTTAAGAAACATTTCCTCAAAGATTCAGCCTTCTGCTTAAAATCTTCTGTACTTGAACAATCCTCCTTAACCTTAAGCATTCTCCTGTTGGCAAACTATTAATAGTAGATTTGGTGTATGCGCTTTCAGCTCTCAAAAAGTTATTAGTGGCTGTTTCTCTACGGTACAATATTGTCTTAATGGACCCGTCATTGGTCTTGATTATTTTAATATCCAATAATTGTGTTGTATTTTCTTTGATATTACTAGTTACGTTTAGATTGATTTGATTATTGTTTAGTTCAGTAAGAAATTATTTCAAGACGTCTGATGACCCAGGCCATAGAAGGAAAATGTATTTTATGTGCCTAGACCAATTTGTTGTATCTCGAGTATATTTTTGCACATTTGAAGAAAACACAAACATATACTCCCATCACCCTAAACACAGATTTGCATTTGGGAGCATGTCATTCCCAATTGCTCTTCTTCTTGTCTGTAGAAAAAATACTTCTTTAAAAACAATAAAAAATTGAAAACACAGTCCCTGTCCCTGAAAACACAAGATAAATTAACAAATTGAAAGCTCAATCGTTTCATCTGCATGTCTGAGCATTGTTGAAGGTGGTTATTAACCTAAGATTGTCCTGTGATTTCTCAGGATTCCTAGGGGATACCAAATCAGATCTAGGTGTTTTTAGAGAGATTTACATTAATAAACAGAAGTAACAATTTCTCTGTGTTTTTGAGGCTGTTAAACTTTTTTAATTCTTTATTTTTCAACTGTTCTTTTTGTCATATTTTTATTTCTCTTTTTTTTAAGATGACAACAATAAATGTAAATCTTTTTATTCATTTAGGTTAAGACATGAGTGTTTAAATAAATCTATTTTCGTTTGGTCTTGTATATAAAGACAATCCCCCGCAGGCTCCAACTATCAGGAGACAATATGGTATCTTCTCTATATAAATAGGTTCCTCAAAAGTTTTTGTTTTAATGGGTGACACAGCTGCTAATGTTGTTAGTATGTTCCTACAGGCGTGCATTATTTCTTGAACTACAATAGTCCTGTAAAATATTTTTAAGAAGCTGACCATGCAGTTGTTGCAGTGTGTGGTAGCTCTGTGAAGACAGCATGAGGAAGAAGATATCAGTATAGGAAAGAAAATTAATGGTACAATAGAGAAGAGATAAGGAAAAGCAGGGGCAAATGGAGAGAGATAAGGAAGAAATCTAGGCCAGCATGGTGACATAACTAAGAGGGGGAATTGAGTCATCAGGGTAAAATATATATAGGGAATGTCTAGATGGGGTTAATTGACAATTAGACATGTGAAATGACTGCATGGGGACAATTAGACATGAGGAACAGCCATGACTATCCAAAAATGTATGAGGATCAATCACACAAGGGTTAAACAGACAGACATGGGGAAGCCATGTATGGAGGATTTAAACAGACAGAGATGGGTAGAGGAAAGACACGGGTTAAATAGACAGACTTAGTTGAATTTCAGACATGAAGAGGCCAGGGAGAGTAAAATATATATGTATGTATATAACATTTTATTATCCTTTATTTGTAACAAGCCGACAAAAGAATTGATGGCCCTGTGCTATTGAAATGTTATTCTGTAAATTAATTCTACCTGATATTTATTATAACCAAATTCTTAAGTCATTCTTAAATATTTTAGTGTAAATGTATTTAAATCTTACTAGGTTGAGGAGACAATAGAATATGATGCAGATAGCACAAAAGATAATTGATATTAATCATATTGTAGGCTGAGGTTTACATATATTTATATTTTTCGGTGCATACAAGGAAAATGTAGACTAAAAAAAGTAAATAAACACTTTTTATTTAGAATTAGAAACCGCATATAAATCTAAACATAATGTAGATGTTAATGAGATATTCAATTAATCCATATACCAGTACAAAATATAAAAAATGTCACAGTCTAACTAAAGCTTAACGTCTATTTGTAACATTTATGTGAAAAATATTACATTAGTGCAGATAAAAAATGTGTTTAAATTTAATATACCACTGCAGTCCCAAATTTACAGATTTTGGAGAACTACAATTGAAAATTGTCAACATCTTTAGAAAGCTGAACAAATTTGAATAAAATGAGTATCTGAACATTGTGTTTTTAGTATTAAGATGATCAGCTTCTCCACCCCCTATTCAGTTATCCAGTTAGTTTTTATTTTGTTATATTCTTTCTTTTTTTTACACATATATGCATTTTTTATCATCAAAATGTTGTGCAGCTAAAAGTCAATGTTTTTTTGTTTTTATATTAAAGATGCTTTATATGAATAGTTTTCCTCTTATTAGTGCTGCCATAGTAAAGGGTACATCAGAAGGATATGAACTAAAAATAGGGATCTAAAGTCCTTAAAATATACATAAGAGGCCAGGGTTTTAGTATAACTTTCTTAAAGGGACAACGTAATCCAGTTCTTTAAGGGAGGTTTTATACATTATAAAAACAATTTTGCATGAAACATGGGTTTTATTTAATGTATAAAATCTACATTAAAGGCATATCAACGTTTCCCTGTTTTTTCCTTTTTCCAACCTAACACATGCTGCAGATATCAGACACACACATTACATGCAGTCACTCCATACACAGAGCTGCTTACATAGGCACAGTGTACCTACCAATAGAAACGCTGCATTTTGGTATGGATTTTAACCTTTTACTAACCTTCAAGGCAGCAGCAGTACAATGCAGAGATCTACAAATCAGTGTCTTTCTGCAAGAGGCTACACATCCCATGATTCTTTCCTCTACAAACTGCCATCAATGATTGTCAAAATGCATTAAAATGTATAAGCCGCCTGTGGTTGTCCAAAACAAATTATGAATTTTATGCTAATTTTAGCAGGGATATGAAGGGGTGTTAATTAAAAAATAACTGCTTGCAAACTCAAGAGATTTAGTAAACATCAGGTGAGTTTGTTAATGTTTATTTTGGTATTTTTTCATGCAAAAAAAAATGTTGTCATACACTACTGATTCTCCTCCATCAGATGCATTCCTAATCCGGGAAACTTAGATATGCCTTTAAAGTGAGATAAGAATGTAGTGTTTTCCCTCCTCTGCCCTAAACTTTTACTAAATGTGTTATGGTGGATAGAAATATGATTGACAAACTCTCCACTGTGTAACCAGTAAAGAAAGAAAAGATCATTCTGAGTACACTTACATGAGTCAGTATTTTCACTGGGAAGTGACATGCAAAATAACCTGAAAACATACCACCTTTATGTAGAGGTCCACTTACCATGGGTATCCTTTTATAACCATTGGCCCTGCTCTCAGGCTTGAGATCATAGCCAGTGTGAGGTTGGTATCGGAGTGTGAAATGAGGCTGGAGAGAGACTCTGACCAGACACTTACAGCCTTATTAAATTGTGATTTGGCCAATTGAATAGGGCTCTATATAAGCACATAGCATATTTTATTTACAGAAGTTTTTAGTTAGTGAATTTCTATCCAAAAGCAAGGTCTTCACTAACTAAAAACTCCTGTAAAAATAATATGCTATGTGCTTATTTAGAGCCCTATTCAATTGGCCAAATCACAATTTAATAAGGCTGTAAATATGTTATATTGAATAGAAAGGTGATAGAAAAAAAACAACAGCAACAACTGTATATTCAGGGAGGAAAGAAAAAGATAATTCCTATTACATGTATATGTTTTAAGCAGGCAAGAGGAGCAGTATTTTTACTGCAGCTGACCTTTTGCATCACATAAGTTATAGAAATCTATTGTACATCAATAACATTAATGGACACAAACACATTGATTTATTGATCTATTCATTGTTACTTTAGTGTTCATTTTCTTAAAGAAACAACAACTGTAGATTAGGGTAAACATAATGTTTATGAAGTATGCAACCCCCGGAAGATGTGCAAGCCATGGGCATAAAACCATTTTTCAGAAAAAAATAAATAATTTTAGCAAACTCTACTATAGCATGGAAGATGCCATGGCAATAATAATTCATTTTCTAGGCAGGAGTGGGAAGATCATAGTTATCACGGCTTTACTTGCAAACTGACTTCTACCGAATATGGGCTCTATTACATGGCTCCTATAGGAAATATTGCGAGTGACCATTTGATATATGGAGCCACATAGCTATTACATTCCTCCAGCAGTTCCCCGTGTGGTGGGAGATTTTACTTAAAGTGATATTACAGGGCTCCCCATAAGAGTTTATTGCTTCTGACTCTCAGCTTTATACCTGCAGCTTCTTACATATAATTTAAGGACAGTTACGAGTACTGGTGACAAACCCTCTGGCTACCCATAAGGTCTTACAAGAAATAGCCTATGGGAGCCGTGTAATTGATACATACATTCTCTCATAAGAGGTGAGTAGCTACGAGTCAGCCTTGCAACTCGAATAATGTATTTAAGCTATATGTGTGGAGACAGAGGGAAAATGTGAAATGCTAAAAATGTATCTGAATCAATCAATGAGTGAACAAATCCCCCTGCTTCCACTCCAGAATAGATAACAAAAGTTAGAAGATAACCCCACCCCCCCAGACTTCACGCAGCAGGATGTGTGGAAGACAATTGTGAAATCTTTAAGGCACATCAGGGTCTGCTAAAATAAATATTTCTACTTAAAGCACGTTTGTGTCGTTCAGTTGTGTCCAACTCTCTGTAACCTCATGGATCACAACACATCATGCTGCTCCACTTGGTATTCTTACCAGTTCCTTCTCCAGGGGGCCACATCATACAGCTCCCAAGTACTGATCAGGGCCAACCCAAGGGGGTGTGACCTCTTGGTTACCTGACTGGAATCAAACCCAGGTTGCAGCAGTGAAAGCACCAAATTCATAACCACTGGACCACCAACAAAGTATAACTACTAATGTTGTTAGTTTGTTACATACTTCCCACACAAACACAAGTTTTTTTCCCCCAACATTAAATAGTTCCTTTAACTGAATGCAATCTATTTTTCTTGGAAATACACTTTTGTAATTTAAAAACATGAACTTTTATGATAGTAAATGTGGGCGTACAATAACCCTTTAAGTACAAGTAAATATGGTAGAGGCACTAATTAACACATATCTCTACATAGACATGTCCTCATGGCCCTATTATGTTTCCTCTAATGGGAAATTATTTTCAGGCATGTGTGTCCTTAAACATGGATGCGCAATGTCCATATGAAACTACTCTGAACTCATCTCTGCTCAGGATTTCAAAGTTGATGTTTCTATATAATATAGGGTTACATTTTCGGAATCCACTACAGGCCTCATACAGCTTATCTAGTACAGGAGGTAAAGGTTCAAATCCTCCCACTTTTGCAAGCCATCTATTATATTCCCATTGGCACTTCTCCAGGCGGTGCAGATATTTGGGTGCCAACCCACTGCTCAGATAGTTCATCAGTTCCTCTTGGGACTCAGAAAGAATTTGCTCTTGAGGAGGCAATTGACATTTCCCTTCAAGAAATGCCAGGAAGAAGAGAGCCTGGCAGTGAAAGAGTGGGAAGGGAACCACAATCTTGCAAGCCCCAACAAAGCACATTGTGGGGTAGTGGGCATGGAGTATGTGCTTGTAGAGAGGTGGAAGATGACCTTGTCCCATATCTGGTAATGACACACCATTATACTCTAGCAATCTCAAATTATATGTGGACGGTTTCTGACCTCCCTCCACTCCGTTCTCACGTTTTAAAATTGATTCACTTATTTCTTGCTCTACCTCAGACTTCAGCAGCCCACCTTTTCCATTAATTTTCTTTTCAGATTCCAACAAACACCTGTTTCCTCTTAGACTCCCATTTTCCTGTGTGTCGTCTATAAATATCTGTCCCTCCTCAGGCAACAGAAAAGGGTAGTAGTATTTGTAACCAGTGCAGAATATTAGAGTATCTGCACTCAGCTGTGTCCCATCCTCACAGATCAGAGAATGAGGGGTGGCTCTGACCACCGGGGGTGCAAGTGTCATGTTTTCGGGTAGGGTCCAGTTAAAAGAAGGGCCACGGTGGCTCAGAGTAACCTGCTTTGCATGGGAGGCTAGTTCAACAGCAATATCCACCCCTGAAGGGCCACAACCCAAAAGGACTACTGAACGGGAGGAGAATGTCTCTGGGAAGCGGTAAAGATGGCTGTGCATTGTTTTCCCTGGGAAAGAAGAAAAAAACATATTGTTTTTGATCTCATTCCCAGCTACAAACCAAGAAAAAAAAAATAACACATAAGCAACCTAAGGAAACAACAGATAAAAAATAGAATTGTAAATCAATAAAAAAACAAGCAGAACACTTGCACATGATAAGTAATCAAAACAGCTTAAAATATCTTAGTTAAAAGACTACTGAAAGGTCATATTTTGAAGAAATGGGCTTGATAATGTGCAAAGTGTTTTACATTTTAAAATAAGTAATTGCAGTCTTTAATTTGTTTCACACTGAAGTGAAGTCAATTAGGAGGCTAATACATTGTATCATTCTTCAGCTCAGTGGCTTCTGGTGTGCTCAGTACAAGAACTGCAAGTTACTTCCTGTGCTCTGTACCAGAAAGGTCAAAATATGTACCCTGCTGTATTTCCTGTGTGTACCTGGCTTATGTAAGCATCCTGTGGGTGTGAACAGCTGGTTTTGACTTTTGTGCAAATAACGTTGGAGGAAAACTGAACTTTTTTATATAACACATGTTTTCAAACTACTGATTCTCCTCTATCAGATGCATTCATAATCCAGCTCATTTAAATATCCCTTTAAACAATTAATTACTTTTTTAAATCATGCCCCAAGGCTGTATAAACTGCAGATAACTCCACCCTATGAACAATGTATTGTCTCTGGAGTGAGAGCCACTCAAGGGAAATTACAGAAATGAAAACCTATGGAAAAGAGAGAATCCTTTGTAAACATTAGTAGCAGGCAGTGGAATAATATGAGCTGCTAGCAATGTACACAAATATCCTTTCCACTCACCTACCACTATCATACCGCAAGTACAGCATGCTGTTTGGAGAGCATTGCCCTCTGGGTGACTCCCACTCCAAAGACAATACATCATTCAGTTGGTGGAGAGATAAAGGGCTCATATTGTCCATGGGCATGATTAAATTAGTAATTCATTATTTAAAAATGCACAGTAAAACTTTAATAACATTTTTTATCAAGCCCTACTTGACTAGAGAGCCCTTTAGAGACCTATAAAGGGGTCCTTGAAATCTCCATTACATCACCCTCTCAACTTCACTAGCACATCAATCTTCCTTTGCTACTCAACACCAACGTATCAAATATTGTTAGTCCAACACTATATATTATCCCAGTTTGACGCTCTTCTTACACTATTAAACCAAGCTCCTTTCTAATTCCTTTTCCACTACTCACACTACGCAATTAATATTGAAAGGGTCACTCTAATGTATAATAATAATATCCGGACTAGTGAACATCATTATCGCTTACCTTGGAATGTCTCAATGCCAGGAATGTCTGGGATAAAAGGGTGAGAATAGTGTCTGCAAAGAAAGATCAAGAAGTTAAGGAGATTGTGAAATAACATGTGAGGAAGCTACAAAAAGTAGGGAAAAGGGAAAGCATGAGCACAACAGAAAAAAAAGAGTGAAGAGAAAAGAAATGAAATAAAAAGCAAAAAGAGACAGGCAGTGACAACAAAAGGAGACACTCACCCTACACACACCATGATAGCATCAAACCTCTGAGTAACTGGCTGGCTGGCACTTTCTGTGTGAAATGTCACATCCCATGAGACCTTATCGTTTTTCTCTTCCCCCAAAACAGGAAAAACTGATACCACACGGCAGTTAAACTATAATAAAGATGACAAGATGGTAAAAACATTTTCTAGCTTATATTTAAAACTATTTAAATTGTTATTATATGAAAAGTGAGTAAAACATAATTAAACTTGAAACCTGCATGTCTGTGCACAGATTATACAGTGGGTCATCTCAGTGGCCGAAAGATGTGCCACTCTATTATTGCTTGCTGGATACCAGGGACAAGCCCTACATCAATTATACAGTCACTGCAGTTTATATAGCACTGGAACCTTCATTGAACATTTTTTCACCTCGATTTCCAAGTACAACAAAAAAATGTGTCATCCAGTAAATGTGCCATGTAATTAACCTTTTACAGGTTTTGGGTTTCTCAGCTCATTTTTAGGGCAGGATTTAAGGAGTCAGAGGCTTCTCAGGTTACACTTAGCTCAGTATTTAATAAGCAATTTATTGGCAATAATCAACCATTAGAGACATACAGCTTTATACAATATTTTGAATATGGTTTTATGGTTTTCTTCTTGTGTGAAACGTTCTAACTTGTAAATGTAATCATCTATTATTTTTCTGCTATGTAAGCACAAAAAGTATCCAGTTCCATCACATATATAGTTGTCAGTATGGGTAACGTTTGAGATGTTGGTCACGCTTTTGCGTCCCTCGAACAGTAAGGAACGTAACTGCCAGCCTCGCAAAGCAAGGCGAGCATTTGACGCATGCATGACTTAGGCTCATTGCACTGCAAGACTCGCGAAGCGAGCAGTTGAGGCACGCGGGACTTGGGCTGCAATGAGCGTCAAAAGGCGCTCATTGCACTCCGAGGCGAGCAGTTGAGGCACGCAGGACTTGGGCTGCAATGATCGCGAGACACGCAGCTGGTGCAAACGCGTAACTCGAAAACACAGAAAAACGACAAAAATGTTTTAAAAAAAAATAAGAATACACTCACACACAGCACAGGTGAGAGAGACAGGGAGTGAAGTTGCAAACTAATTGGAGCCATATTTTACATTTTTGCGACGCTCGAAAATCGGCTAAGCAAGGGACAAAATGGTGCCCGAAAAAACGTAAAAATTCTGAAACAGGATGAAAACAAGGCTCAGCAATGCCAGGAACGCAGAGCTTAGAAAATACACAACGCCCGAGACAGTAACACTTACACGAACAACGCCAGGCACGCTGGATTTTGAAAATAAAACCAACGTCAGTCAGCGCCCGCCACGCAAATGGTGCTCAGAGGAGCAAAAGCCTCACATTGTGTGGCAAACAGCATTGCCAGCTTAATTTCCTAGTAGAATTAGAATAGTCATATTAGTTAGCAATTCTCACCCTGATGTGGGGACGTATACAGAACCTGTCTGCATATTTCTCCAGATACCTCAGTACTTCGGAGTGATGGACAAAGGATGGAAGTGATGAGTCAAACGGGAAATCAGGAAATGCCATGATCTCTTTAGGAAGGTTAGTCCTGCAAGAATGAATACAAACTGCTATATACTTGACTTTTGTTAGATCATTTTCTTCCTATGTTCATTAGGTATACCATTCACATTAGAGCATGTGGTTATCCAGTGAATCTAACCTGGTAAATGCTTAACTCATTAAAGCATTAAGTTAGTTTGTTCTTCAGAAGGACTGACCCTTTGATGGATGAAACTGTGTTTTGATCTCTTACGCTTTAACTAATTACATGGAGACTTTAGGCATTTTTTTTTGTATAGATGTTTTAACTGAGTTTGCTCAATTTATTTTATCCTCCTCAATTTGATTAGGATATAAAATACATACATCATTTATTTCAAGGAAGCCCCTAGAGAAACAGATTCTTACATTATGGAGTCTATCACTATCTTCCTACTCTCCTTCATGAAAGCAGCCATGTTGCTCAGTTGTGACCTAAAGCCACAACTACAGGTGAGGGGCTTCTCACTACCAGGTTCCCAAGCTGCTAGATACATGCTGTGTGTTTGAGCTGCATGAGACACTAGTCGTGTAAAGACCCCCTCCCTTGTAACCATGGCTTTAGGTCACAGCTGTACAACATGACTGTTGTCTTGAGGGGGAAAAGGAAGGAAGGGAGAGGCTCCATAAGCTGAGAATCTATAATTATTTGTAAAAGTTGGTGAAGTATACATTTTATACAATAATCACATTGAGGTGGATAAAATTAATCTATTTCAAACATTTATATAAAATAAAGCAAAAATGCCTTTTAAACATGTCACTGTTATTACATGACTGACCACTGATCCTTGAGACTATACTTCAGCTACAGAGACATTGCTGCATGCCCAAATGAATTATAATATATACCATTAAATCATCTGTATAAAAATATCTTATATTTCAGCGCCTCTGCGCATCAGTTGTTTTTATCTAGTACTTTCTTTCACAATGAAAAAAGCTAAATTATCCCAAAATGAGGAATTAAGGGATATTTTTTTTTTTTTTTTAAATATCAAACTCATCCTAAAGTCGCCAAACAAGTAATCTTGGTTGAAAGTTTTTTCACCTTCTGCCTGATCTCTATTGATATGAGAATGCCTTGTAATATTAGATATTATATCTGTAAGTCTCTACACACACATTGAAGTGAAAAAGAACATTATATCTAATATAGAGTTGGAAATATGGCTGGTGTTTCCATAACTAATCATCGGTGTAGGAACTGGGGGGTACAGACCTTCCTAAATGTTTTGATTATATATATATATATATATGTGTGTGTGCCCAGAAGCTGTTTTGTGCATAAAATGAGCAATATCCCCCAAATAATTATATTGCCTCCTACACCCCTGCAGCTGATAATCAGTATCACTGATCAGTGCCAATCATTTTGTATTCTGACCATTCAGATAAAAGTTAGAAACAATCTAAAACCTCTAAAGTCAATTGCTCATAATTGCTATTTTCAATTGCTCATAACTCATTTATTTTGAAATAACTGTAAAAAGAAAGGCACTTTTCCACGTACTTGTCCAACTACTCTTTCATGTGATATATGGTGCCTGCAGTGTTCCTTTACCTGGGGCAATTTCTTATAGGTTGAAAAATCTCTGAAAATATGCAAAATGAGACAGCCAGGGAAAGTGTAATAAATTGAGGTCACAGCTGTACAATATGGCTGTTGTCATGAGGGAAAAGAGGAAGGGAGAGACTGCATACACTGAAAATCGGTGTGCTTCGTAAAAGTTAGTGAAGTATACATTTTATACAATAATCAAATTGAGGTAGATAAAATGAATCTATTTAAAACATTTATATAAAATAAATGTTCCAATATCCAAAGAAGCAAAAGTAATGAGCACATCTCAGGTTCTTTCCAGCTTGAGGTTTGGGAAAGATCTGAGACATGATGTCTACTTTTGCTGCATATATATATATATATATATATATAGTAAATAAATAGTACATTTGTGTTCACATTTGAATGTCTAAAACAAGATAAAAACGTCTCTATAACAAATTTCTTGCTCAGAATACCGAGAAATACAGTTATTACATTGCATTCTGGGAACCTGGGCAGGGACATGCAAATGTGCCCGCAAAGGCTTCACTCTTGTAATCCAAAACCATTTTAAACATGACTTCCTTCAAGTATTGCCTTACCTTAAGTCTCTGTACATGCTAGAGTGGATGAAGGAGTCACTTTCTTCTGACTTTGTATACACCCAGGTTCCTCCCACCTTCCCTGACATCTCAAACACCACAGGAGCACTGTAGGTCTGGGGTCGTGATAGGAGGTGTCGAGCACAGCAGAGTCCAGCAGCCCCGGCCCCTATCACGGCTACACGCATTTTGTCAGATGTCATCTTTAATGCTGGTTAGTAACTAATGCAAAAAAAGGATTAAAATCAGCAGCAAACACAAAATTAGTAATTTTACAAATCTCTGTGTACATCTGTGTATTTGTCAATTTAAGCATCGATCTGTCTAGATATTTATGCATGTTTACCTATACAATATTTTACAATAAATAAGAGTTAACATATATATATATATATATATATATATATATATATATATATATATAAATCCATCTAGATATGGCTGCATAAGTTTCACAATTTCTATACACTGTTATCTATTTGACTAAACACCTGGATATATTATTCTACCTACCTATACTACATACCTCTGTGTCATTTATAACTCATCTACACATTTTCCTATTTGTGTGTCTATCTGAATTAATCACTTATATCAGTGCCGGTTCCTGAGACCCTATGTGCTGGTCCTCAGGAACAAAGAGGGATAAGCCCAAAACTTTAACTATCAGCAGTTAAAACGTGTTCTATTATAATCAATGCAAATATATATATAAAGTTATTGTGCTGTATATAGTATCACCCTGTTAAAATGTTCTGATGGTCAAATGTAGTCACCAGATCAAAAATGATTGAGAGTCACTGATCTGAGAGAGAGTGTAAAGCAGAGAGAGAAAGTGAGAAAGGAGAGAGATAGAGAGAGGAGAGAAAAGAGAGAGAGGGAAGAAAGAAAGAGAAGAGAGAGGGAAGAGAGAGGGAAGAAAGAAAGAGAGAGAGGGAAGAAAGAAAGAGAGAGAGGGGAGAAAGAGAGAGAGAGGGGGAAGAAAGAGGGAGAGGGAAATAGAGAGAGAGGGGGAAGAGAGAGAGAGAGAAGAAAGAAAGAGAAGAGAGAGGGAAGAAAGAGAGAGAGAGAGGGAAGAAAGAGAGAGAGAGAGGGAAGAAAGAGAGAGAGAGGGAAGAAAGAGAGAGAGAGAGAGAGAGAGGGAAATAGAGAGAGAGGGGGAAGAGAGAGAGAGGGGGAATAGAGAGAGAGAGAGAAGGAAGAGAGAGAGAGAAGGAAGAGAGAGAGAGAAGGAAGAGAGAGAGAAGGAAGAGAGAGAGGGAAGAGAGAGAGAGGGAAGGAAGAGAGAGAGAGAAGGAAGAGAGAGAGGGAAGAGAGAGAGAGGGAAGAGAGAGAGAGGGAAGAGAGAGAGAGGGAAGAGAGAGAGGGAAGAGAGAGAGAGGGGGAAAGAGAGAGAGAGAGAGAAGAGAGAGGGAAAGAGAGAGAAGAGAGAGGGAAAGAGAGAGAAGAGAGAGGGAAAGAGAGAGATGAGAGAGATGAGAGAGGGAAAGACAGAGAAGAGAGAGGGAAGAAAGAGAAGAGAGAGGGAAGAGAGAGAGAGAGAAAGGAGAGAGATGAGAGAAGAAGAGAGGGAAGAGAGAGAAGAGAAGAAAGAGAGATAAGAGAAGAAGAGAGAGAAGAGAGAGAAAGGAGAGAGAGAGAGAGAGAGAAAGAGAGAAAGAGAAGAGGGGGAAGAGAAGGAAAGGAGAGAGAGAAGAGAGAGGGGGGGAAGAGAGAGAAGAAAGAGAGAGAGAAGAGAGAGGGAAAGAGAGAGAGAAGAGAGAGGGAAGAAAGAGAAGAGAGAGGGAAAAAAGAGAAGAGAGAGGGAAGAAAGAGAAGAGAGAGGGAAGAAAGAGAAGAGAGAGGGAAGAAAGAGAAGAGAGAGGGAAGAAAGAGAAGAGAGAGGGAAGAAAGAGAAGAGAGAGGGAAGAGAGAGAAGAGAGAGGGAAGAAAGAGAAGAGAGAGAGAGAAAGGAGAGAGATAAGAGAAGGAAGAAAGAGAGATAAGAGAAAAAGAGAGATAAGAAAGAGAGATAAGAGAAGAAGAGAGAGAGAAGAGAGAGAAAGGAGAGAGAGAGAAGAGAAAGTGAAGAGAGGGAAGAGAAGGAAAGGAGAGAGAAGAGAGAGAAAGGAGAGAGAGAGAGAGAAGAGAGAAAAGAGAAAGAGAAGAAGAGAGAGAAATGAGAGAGAGAAGAACAGAGAGAGACAACAGAGGGGAGAGAAGAAGAGAAAAGATATAAGAGATAAACGAGTATTGCTAATCTGTATATGAATGTATTGTATGTATATGTCTACCTGGCAGCTGAGTGTCTATATGTGTACACAGTACCTGTGTGTGTATGTGATCAGCAATCTACATTGGTATCTCTTTCTTCCTGCATATAACAGTATATTGGTATAAGTGTACGCTGTTATATATAGGTGTGCACGTTCTCGTCCTGTAAGGTGCTTTGGGCACTATCTACACCCGAGTTTAAACTCAGGCAGGGCTCTCCAGCCTTGTGCCATAGTGTTTTGTAACTAAAGCCTGTAAAGTATAATATGCTGGCACATTACAATAATAACACACCCACACAAATGAATCTGCAGCTCTGCCACTTACTCCTGGTGTCCTGGTGTCTGTCCCAAGCTGAACATTGATCTCAGTCTGTGTGCCTGGATCAGTGACTCTGCCTGCTCGGATTAACACTATGAATGCTGGAGCACAGGGTGCCAGCACTGACAATAAGTGCTCCCTCTCCAGGACTACGGCTTGGCACCTCTAGGACTACATGTTATACAGACACGTTTAGAGGAGACACCCCCAGCAGCCTCCTGGGAGGCACCCTATAATCTGCGTGGATGTTATTGGAAGCACACATGTGGAGTTACACCCTGCACACCGCACAGCATGCCGGGAACTGTAGTCCAGCACTCAGGAAGGTCACTCAATCTTTTTATAGGGGAAAATGTTTTTGGATTGTTGTCTTCATTATATTTGGGAAATGGATATTTTAGTATAAAAAACAAGTTATCAAATAATACATTGGAAATTATTATATTACCTGTTCAAAGTTTATTTATTTCACAAAAATTTCAAGTGAATGAATAATCTTAAAGTAAAATATGTTTTTTATATGTTATATATGACCAAGCTATTACTTCTTATGGTTATTATGCATTTTATTGTATAGAGATTATTCGTCCAATTACTAGGTCACGATCTTGCGCTTGTCACCCTCTTGTATCACACCTAAACCCTTAGACTGTAAGTTTGTGAGTTTTCAATCGTGTCCGTGCCTTGGAAACGAGCTCTATGTACATTTGATTCTAAGCTCAAAAACAGGGCCCTCCATTCTTTATAAGGTGTTCATTTTTGTTTTTGCCATGTACTAAACCCCTGTACAGCGCTATGGAATATGTTGGTGCGATCTAAATAAAGATAATCAAATCTAATAGTTGTCAAACTGCGAGTCCCGTCACGCTTTGCGAGCTCGCAAGAACTGCGTCCCTCGTGAAGCAAGGAAAGCAGTTCTGGCTGCAAATGCGGACCTCACAAAGCAAGGGGCCGCATTTGCCGATGTGGAGGCTCCAACGTCAGCTGCAATGAGCCAAAGGCTTATTGCAGGTTGCAAATGCAGACCCTCGCAAAGCGAGGGGCCGCATTTGCGGAGGGTGACATAAGGCTCAATGCACGCCGCAAATGCGGACCTCGCGAATCGAGAATCCAAATTTGCGGAGGCTCCACAGTGCCTTACTTACGGTTAAAAACAACCCAGAAAAGCGGGACTTTGAAAAAAAACAACCACGCTGCGGGACTTAGAAAAACAAAACAATAACGCACAATGAGGAAATCCAGACATAAAAAACAAAAAAAAAATTACAACCCGCGGGACTTCGAAAAATCAGAAATACGAGGTCCCAAAAATACGAATTTAACGGCCGAAACACGTAGATCGAAAAACAACAAAAACACTTAAAAATAAAAACAAAACATAACAAAAACATCACACACAGCAAGGGGGGACAGCCAGGACGTCTGGGGGTGAGGTTGTACGCGAATTAAAGTCGAATTTAAGGAGTTGGAAAATCGGCTAAGCGGGAACAAAAATGGCGGACAAAAAAATTAAAACTAGGTTCAAGGACACAGAGCCACGAAAATCACCGCCAGGCACGTATGAGTTAGCCAGGAACGTAGGACATAGAAAATATGTCATTACAACGGATGGAAAATGCTTGCGAGCCAATTAAAACATAGAACAAAAACGCCATTTTACAGGACTTACAACTCATAAGATTAGGATTCTAAAATGGAGCTTTACCCGCCTAAACAAACGGTTTGCCCTCGCGCACGCAGCCTATTTACACTGCACACTTGCCACATTGCTGACACTTTCTCCTCAGGTGATCAACAGTCCAACTGTGCATTTTCTGATGCAGGAAAATCCAAATAGATTGTTAGTTCTTCAGGATATTGATTGCTGCATATTACATATAAATAGGTAAAGTATTTTCATTTATTAATTCATATAACTTTATTAATTCACTGTACTCACATTTTACACCGTACCTATATATCTGTTTTCGCGATGACCGCCAAAGGTGATCGCTGCAAAGCCGGACAATTGAAGTACACAAGGGGATAGGCTCACATTGAGCGCCAAAGGCGCTCTTTGCAAGCCCTGCGATGAGTGCTGAAGGCACTCAGCGCCCAACTCACAATAAGCGCCGACGGTCCACAGAGGAGCAAAAGCCTTACATTGTGTGGCAAACAGCATTGCCATGGCTTAAAATTGTATTGCCCTGTCATTTTTGACGGGCAAGGCGTTAGTAATAATAATAATAATAAATACTGTGACATTATCAAACACCCTTGTTCTGATGCAACAAATAAAAAAAAAGCTTTCCATGCCATTTTAATGATAACTTTGTGGCCAAAAGAAGACTCCTAGTGATCAGTGAAGATATTGCAAACTACTGAAACATACATTCAACAAAAGAAAACTTAAACTGAGTGAACACTTGCAGTACCCTGCATACATAGATGGAAGTTCTTATAACACACCGTGATATGGTAAGTCTCTATATGGAGGGAGGTGGCTCTGCCTTTGCCACCACTAAGTAGTAGTTGGAGAGCTAGTGGCTGTAAAGACTGAATATAAACTATCACAGTAACTAGCTTATTACCCTATTTTTTTAAGTCCTGCATATATAAGCACATTTGATAAATATTCCCTTTTTATGTATAGTACAGTATGTATTACAAAACATAGTGAAATTGTCACAGAAAGAAGTAGTGAGTTTCTTATTAATTAAAAAATCTGTTAAATAAAGTATTTACATACCACGTAGATGCCACTGCTCCACCAATCCTATATGCCTTACTAAGGAGTGGGGCTAGTGCAGGTGCAAGGCATCAAGGTCTAGGGACTCTACTACTGGCATAGCCCTGTTTTAAAGGGTGGTTGTTCATTTATCAGGGAAGGGATAGGGTTAAAAAAACAAGTTTTATTTTTATTTTATTTTTTTTAAATCTCACTAGACAGTATATAGAGAGAGGATTTTTTTTTTTATTATTATTGTTGTTGTTGATGTGTGTACATGTTTTTCTCCACAGGTGTCCTCCATTCACTAGCTCTACTATTGACCATACTCCAATATTTGCTAAACGAGGGTGAGCCATAGGCTTTGCCATTTCATTTGTCTGTTTGTGCATATGAAAGACTATCATTAATAAGAAAAGTAATAAGGCCACTCTTTCACTGGAAATCGGAGGTAATTAGAACTATAGAACAAACCTGCTTCAGGTGTTGTTCATTCTCAGTTTGAGCGCTCTGACTTTGTTTTTGTTTATGCAAATTACCCTCTGGGGTTTTGTCACCCTAATGGTGATAGGTTCTCCCGATATGGATTCTTTGCTCACTGCACCTTAAGGGGTTCAGCTACATGTCTCTCATGAGGATGAAATGTACAGCTGGGGTCATGTCTTGGCATTGTTCTTTATTTTTATTATTATTATTCTTTATTTATGTTTTTGCTAAGATCAGTTTTAGTACCTTCCTGATAGAGTCTAGTCTCTGCCTCCACCAGGATGTGGTTACAGGGAAACACTTGGTCCTATGGTCAGGGGGTTGAGTTGCATTAAAGCCTGGGGACTGGTCACCCCTCAGACAGCATAGATTTTATACACATTAAGCACTTTTTGGCTTACCTGGCCAGGACCTTATGGTTTGTGGGGGTTGTCTCCTACTTTTTGTAATCCACCAGCCTTCGGTTTGGGGGGGTCATGTCCATGTGCACCTCCTAAAGCACTTCTTTGAAGTTATGCTGAAGGGGGCCTACGAGAGAGGGCCTGGGAGGTTAGTGACAGTGGCCTCCCAGGCTGAAGGCTCTGATACATGTCAATGACTGTGGCACAATGGGCACAATTTTGATTTGGGCACAATTTGTTTTGGCACTGGCCTGTACACAACTGATGAAGAGTCACTCTCCACAGGGAGGGACTAAAAATAGTCCTCGAAAAACTGTGTAAACATTTTATGTAATGCTCAAGTTAATTTTTCAGCATCCAAAAAAAACAAAAACTAAAAGGGTGCTCAAGATATCATTTCTGGTCATGTGGAGAGGATAAATAAAAATAACGTTTTATCAACTACAAAAAAATAAAATAAGTACATCCTACAAGTATCTCAAAAATAGATCGTTACTCTATGAAGAACAGTGAGTTGGAAATAGACTCAAATTGAATTTACTAATAAATATATTGCAAATGGTTTAAATTGTTACAATATAACCGGACACATGTAGGAAGTCACAGGGACAGACAATTGGCTTAATTTCCATCAGAAATATTTATCTACTGTGTATCTGCTACATATATGTAGCAATTAGAAATGATTGTTAATAAATGTTACACATACAGAGACACGGTGGTGGCCCTTTAAAAATACCAGTTGCATGAAGCATAATGAAAGCCATATTATAGCTTAATAAAGATAGAAACTGATATTGTATTAGTTTCCCTGTATTCACATCTAGGTCCACCTTTCATTCTCCTCCCATTCTTCAAAGTGAGTAATTATGTGAATTGAACAGGGAACAAGCTGTGAATCTCCATATTGCAGCTTCTTTTTTTTGTATTTCTTTTTTTTGTTATTGTTTTTATTGGAGGAAGATTGGGATGGGGGAAGCTTAGTATAATATCGTCCTTGAGGACTGTATATGTATTACTTTTTTTTTATGCTACCATCCAATTCGTAGTTCCCAGACGTCCCAACTGGAAGCCCACTTTTTATAGTTGTCATCAAGTTTGGCAGAGATCAAGCTCATTGAGTGTATGTATTTAACTTTTTTCAGTACTTCCCCAAACACAGGAATGGACGTCTTCCAAGTATTAGCAATAGTGTTCCTGACTGCTAAACAGATTTGGTCTGAGAGAAGTTGAGCCTCTTTAGTAAGACCAGTGACTTGATAAGGCTTCCTATGGTTTTTGAGGTATTCTATGTCCCCATAGCTTCTCTAGGGTGACCAGATGTGGGCTACGACCTCTAAAACAGTTAACATCTAGAGAAGGATTTGAGAGCATTAGTCTAGCAGGGGTCAGGTACCACCTCATGATGGTTTTGTAGGAATTCTCTCTCAAGATTATGTTAAGGAAGGAATTTGTTGGATTTTACTCCATTGCAAGTTATCTAAAGTGATGTTAAGTTCTGTTTCCCATGAGGACTGGTGGTGAAGCTTAGGTGGTGTGTCCTGATCTAACAGGTAATTGTAGATGATGGAAATGTTTTTATTACCATTTGAGTTATATATGCAGCATTTTTCAAATGGGGCCGATTTGTTAATTTTTAGTATGCTGGACAGATTTTAATTGATTTGTGCTTGGGCCATTCTTTAAGGGGAATGTGGTTCTGTCAAGGGGGACCAATGCTGATGTACACTTGATGTCCTCTTATTAATTTGAGTCCATAGGGTTAGGGAATGAGCCACACTTCTAGGAAGTATGGAATGGTTGATTTTATGGTGCAGGCCTAGCAAAAGCAGCTGGCTAGTTATGAGATTATGTTACTTAAGGACCCAGTTTTCAATTTTCACCCATACAGGTGGGTGTTCTTTATGAACCACTTGGACAGTTGTGCCAGTCTAGAAGCTTTAAAGTAATCTAATAAGTCTGGCAGGGCTAGGCCCCTTTACTTTCAGGGGCCATCAATGTGGTTTTATTTATTCTCTGCTTTTTGTGGTCCCAGACAAGTATATTGCAGCTTCTATAGCACACACCACAACCAACAGATTCCAAATGGCCCAAGTAGTCATGTGGTGCAGATTCTAGTACAGAAGATATCACACGTGACTATGTGGACCAATACAGAAGCTATCTGGATCACCAGCTAATATAATGTATGTTTCTCAGAAAAGTTTACCATTTTAACCAGCACTTTTGCAGGACCCCAGAAGCTAACGGCCGAATTTTTTATATGTAACCATACACATGTTTAGACATGATTTGTGCGAGCACTTTGCTAGGAGCATATGGAAACTATATATTGTTTTGTTCAGCAAAGTTCACCTATCCGGTGGAATATTTGTTATTGTTGCATGTTGTTTTTCAAAGATATAATGTGGTATTTGAAATAAAAATTTCCTTGTTCACATGACAAAAACTGGCAACACCACAAAGAGATTTTCTTTAACTGTGAATATAGGATAGAGGCACTCTATAAGCAACCAGGTAAAAACATCACATAACTTAAAATTAATGTGAGGTTAGTTTATTGCATATCCCAAGTTGTTTATATTTCTCTTTTCAATATGTCTTCCTCTTTCTCCTTTTATGATTTTATTATTTGTTTATTTCGCTCCTCTAAGTCAGATCAGTTAAGCAAGGCCGTAACTACCCATTTAGAAACAGCCAATAGAAAATGAGACTGTCATCATTACGTCAGTAAAACATGGAGGTTACATGTCAATCAATTAGCGTTTAGGGGTCCGATATGCGATCAGACTCCCAATCCTGCAATGTACAAAATAATAAAAATGAATGAAGGAAATGTTCTAGTCCATGTGGGTGGCCTGATATGTATTAACTCATTGATTCCGAGATTGATATAACACCGAAATTACACATAAAAATAAATAATTTTTGATTGCAGATTTACGAACTTGAGACTGTGGTGCAATTAATTCTAATGTCTTTCATTGCTTTCTCCGTCTTTTAAAGTGCAGTGTTGATTTTTTATTAGCATTTACAGTGCTATGAACCCTTTTGCAAGTCCCATCTGGTATCCGTAGGATTTTCTTTCACATTTGACATTTACGGGTGTGAAAATATTTATCGGACTTGAGGAATTGTAGCAATTAAATAGTGGTTTGCGATTTAAGCGATTGTATCTCTTGCGGGCTTGAAAGATCAAAGGCTTAGATGGGGTGTTTGTTACAGTTGTAACAACTACAGTAATTTTCAGCCTGTAACCCGTAGAACATTTGCAGCTCGCAAAAAGACTACAATTGAATAGCAAATTAGTTTACGGGCTAGTGTCACATCTAATTTCTCCCTCCATTTGTCTCTTCTTTCTCTTTTTTTCTTATTTATCCTGTTCCTTTTTAGTTCTGATCTCTCCCTCCTCACCTCTATTCTCACTTGCAGTCCATCACCCATCATATGCATATTTATTTTAAAAACAGTTTGAACATAGAAGGACTTTTATGATCGTCTTATGTCCTAAGTAGAAGTCTGATGTCCGTTTCACCCTGAGTATGGCTTTGTCAACTTTTGTTATAACTCCAAATACATCTAAAACTGTATTAAAATATAACTTTGAATTTATGAATCACAATATGTATTTGATATATATTAAATACAATTTTGATGAATGCTTGGTATTTATTACATCTGCATTGATAGATGGTGATCGTCTTAATTTTTTAGATTGCAAAACTTAATCTATGCTGTTATTTTCTACTTGTGTCTACAAGGGGAAAAGGGAATTATACATCCATCATAATAGGAACATATGAATCTGATTATTAAATGAATAAAGTGAGAGTTTTTGAATTAAACCTTGGAAGCGCATGCAACCTATCATACTTTTGGTTTGATATTGTTTTTTTTTTTTTAACCTTGGCGCCATCTCATGGTAACATGGGGCCTCATTCTATTAGCGGCCGCAGCCGTTGCGGGGCCGCAAGGACCGGCCGCAAGCTATTCGGCTATTCTATTCCCTTACGGCCGGAGGCTCCAGGAGGCTTGCGGCCGGTGCCTTGCTATCTCTTGCGGCCGCTCGCGCCGGAGGAAAGCCTTTGATCTAAAACGGCCGCAAGAGTTTTGCAATTCAATTGCTCCGGGAAACCTCTCTGCAAGGCTAAAAGCGAGCCGCAGCTTACTTGCAGGAAAGAGGTCTCGCTAGCACCAATTAAGCACATAAAATAGCTCAAATAAAGCCATCCTGCACTTTGCGAAGACTATAAAGGGATTTTAGGTGTTAGAAAAAATAGCACATAATTATCCTATACTCAAATCCGTAAAATATTTTATTTTTAATATCCGTAAAATATCCATGTAAAAAGTCCAGAGTGCTTGGAGCACCTCAGACATGCCCACACCGCAGCCGGAAAATAAACAGTTAATTTGAACTCGGGTTTGGGCAGATGTGCAAGCTTGAGAGTGGGTTACTTTTAATCCTCATGTCCCCCAATATGATCCCTAGCATTTACAGAGCTGTACAGTGCAGGCTTGAATTTATTTTTGAGTTTTTATATTTCTGAGATTACGGCCGGTTCCAAGATATGCGGCCGGCCGTAAAAGGAGATCCTTGCGGGGCCGTATAATAGAATCGCGAGTTAACTGAACCCCCGCAAGGAATCGCAGCCTTACGGCCGATTTACGGCCGCTAATAGAATGAGGCCCCTGGTGTTTATCCTAAAATGGTTAATGGTGCTGACTAGAAACAAATAGAACTTGAACCAGTCATTGTATGTGTATGTGTGTATATATATATATATATATACACACACACACACAGTAGACTCTCAGTTAACAAGAACTCTCAAGCAAGCAGAAAAAATTGAATACTTTACTTTAAATAAAAATTAAATTTTACAGGACTCAACACATGCCAGGAGCCAGGTTGTCATGCCACAAAATGCACCTAGATTTCCTCCACTGTATGTCTCTGCAATTCAGTTTTACCTGGAAGCAGACAGGCATGAGTGACTGAGCCAGTGCAGTGTTGGTGTTATATTCCCCGGGGTCAGCACAGCACCCTCCAGCCGAATGTACCTGTGTGTAAGTGAGGAGTGAAAGCTGCTGCTGCTAGAACAGCCCTCAGTGGCAAATATACTTAGCAGAGCATCCTATCTCATCTTAAAGAGAGTCTCCAATTAGTAGTTTATCTTATAGAGATGGTCTGCAATACTAGTTTCCATCTTCTCTCTAATCGAGTAGCTAGTTTCCATCTTCTCTAACCGAGAGATTGGCATCCATACTAGCTTGGCATTCAGAGGGTTAATCACCATACATTGAAAAGTTATTTACACTGATGCCTACTACTTAAAAGTGACAAAAGCCATACCATCAGAATTACTCTATTGAATGAAACCTGCCACTCATTGTGTTTCAAAAAATCCACTTTTTAGTTTCTTAATTCAATTTTATTACACACATAAAATGTTTATTAACATAAGAAATTAATAGATAGGACAGGGAGAAATGGGAAAAATGGTTGCAACACTGCTGGTGTTGGGTGGCAATAGAAGGTAAGGGTGCTATATGGTTGGTATTCAGATGTCAGTCTGACTCTTTGTGTTTCCATGGTTGGTATTCAGATGTCAGTCTGACTCTTTGTGTTTCCATGGTTGGTATTCAGATGTCAGTCTGACTCTTTGTGTTTCCATGGTTGGTATTCAGATGTCAGTCTGACTCTTTGTGTTTCCATGGTTGGTATTCAGATGTAAGTCTGACTCTTTGTGTTTCCATGGTTGGTATTCAGATGTCAGTCTGACTCTTTGTGTTTCCATGGTTGGTATTCAGATGTCAGTCTGACTCTTTGTGTTTCCATGGTTGGTATTCAGATGTCAGTCTGACTCTTTGTGTTTCCATGGTTGGTATTCAGATGTCAGTCTGACACTTTGTGTTTCCATGGTTGCTATTCAGATGTCAGTCTGACTCTTTGTGTTTCAGCAGCTGTAATGGAATCTGGAATGGATTTAAAGGGCAGAAGCCCGAGTCCTTGCTAAATGAGCGTTGCTGTTCAGACCCAACTTCGTCTGTAGTTGCATGTTGCTCTGCATCAGGACTTGAGTTCAGGTGGGCGTAGGTATCTCGCATGTAAGTAGCAAGTGGGTAGGTATCCATAGTCCGTATCTGGTCTGGAAGACAGTGTAAGAGACGCAGGAGGACTGCCGATTCTGGAAAGGAGAATGAGGAGACAAAAAGTGAGTGGAAAAAAATAACTTCATATTGTTAACATTTGTTATTGACAGCAGCCAATTCTAGCCTTTCATGCCCATCTTTGCCCACTTCAGAAAACAAAAGTAGCGTCTTCCTCTTCTCCTTTCACATTTCACTCACCCATTTCAGACAGTTTGGGAAGCACCTCTCCTCTTGCACTTTTTGACAGATATTTGTAAATCTTCTCAAAGTCTAGCCCCTTCAGCTCCTCTGTGGTCCCATCCTTCAATGCAGCGGTCTCAGCCCCGGTGGATCCTGTTCCCTGTGCGGAGGTCCCTTGTTCCGGTAGCACAGTCTCTGAGGAGGCAGATTTCTGAGCTCTGCTTGCCTTACTTGACCGACCCTTTGGTGCCTTGCTGGGCATAGAATGCTTCAGACTCACAGGCTCAGTAGCTGCAATGGTCAGCATCTAAAAAAAAATAAACCGAGTCTACCTTAGGAATGTGAGACTTCAAGGCAAAAAAGTAAAGTTTCTTCCTAAGAGGGAAGTATTTGTTACCTGGGAAAAGGCCGCAGTCACAGCTTGCTCAGTTGGATGTGACACTCTGCATGCTAAATCTGTCCACAGCTGAAATAAACAATAAATAAGAACATAAAATAAAGGACCACTGAAAAAAAAAATATGTTTGAAAACTTTTAATATGACTAATAGCATAATTAATCAGGAATAAAGTCATACAGCTATTTTTTTTTATTAAAAATAAATAAATGTTGATGCCTCTGCTGGAGGGATCCATGATACATTGGTGGAAGTGGTGTCTGTACATTTCTGGAGAGCTGTGGTTCGAAATGTTCTTCTTCTTGGCCATTGAGAGGGAAGGGATGTGGCATCAATTTAAATCTTATCCAGGGATCAAACAATGATTCTGAACATCTGCCTGTTTCCTCCTACACCAAGCCTACCTCCATAACTACAAACACAAACAGCAATCATCCAGCTCTCAATAAGTGTAACAGACACTAAATGAATTCCTGTACTTATAAACAGAGTCTTCCAGAATTCAGATTTTCTCAGAAAAAAACTGTCCATATCTTACACATATGCTAATATTGTTAACTTTGTACATACTTGACAAACAAGTGTATTTTTTCTTATACTGCAGTGGTCCTTTATATAGACTAGATATATTTATCACAGGTTTATCCAACCCCAGCTCTCAAGGGCTGGAACCAGGACAGATTTTCTAGCTATTGCTTTGTAAGGTAAGCAAATAAACTTGATTGAGCCATCTGTATTGAATGGGGATATCCTGAAAATGTTGCATGATGCTGGCCTCCGACATTGTAGATTGATCTACATCCACCCTTACCTCAATTGGTGCTGGACTCACAGTCTCCTTTGCTCGCCTTTGTTGCACCCAACGCTCATATTCTGTTTGAACAGCCTCTCGTGCAGTGCGTCCACGTAGCCAAGAGATGTAGGAGGATACCTACAGACAGTAATAAAGGTTAGGGCCAGGGAGAATGTGTGGGCTTAGTAAAAAGGAGAGGATAAGGAGACAAAAGAGATAGGGAAAGAAAAGGATAATGGTAGAAAAAGGATAATTAAAGTGATCCCAGGTACTGCAGGTATGTTTTCTTTTTTGTTAATTCCAATAAACAGAAATATATTTTCAATGGGCCACTGTAATGATCATACAAAAGAAGATAGATGTTTTAATTAGGCATTGACTAATAATAACATTCATGCACAATGATTTAAAAAAATAAAGATCAGATTAATCTGCTGTATGTCTCCACCCACTATAAAATCAATGGGGTGAGGTGGTTTTGTCTACCAAGCAGAGCAAAATTTTCAGCCACAAAGTCAACCAACAAATTTGCCTGTGTTACAAGCTTTTGCTTTGGGGGCAGGCAATGCAAATGTGTTTGTCATCTTATCTAATGACATAATTCTCAGAGCCCCTTAGACCTAGATTGTTTAGCTAAACCTGCCTTGATGACGCCATCAGGGTGAAGGTAATCAGCTCAACTGGAGGCTAACAAGCTATCCTTTGAAAGTGAATTGTATATTGAATATTGCTATATTATATTATTTAATAGCAATCTTATTCATGAGTATTCCATAATTAATACATAAAGCTCATCTTGTAAGGACATTGCAGTGGTCATTAAAGGGCCAGTATAAGTTATTTTGTGCTAAATCTATTTTTTGAGTTCTCCATTAATGAAAATACAATTTAAAAATACAGTTTACTTCATTAAATGGCAGGGGACAGCAATGGTGAATCTCATAATCCTGAGCACCGATGAAAAGAAGAACAAATATTTCAACTGACATAACATTCATTAGGCAAATTTGGGAAGCTGGAGTCTGCTTTTTATGATAAAGTGACAATATAGCAACAATCCCATAACCCCCGGTATTTCTAAAGTGAGCTTGCTCCAGGTTACCCAACCTTCCTAATTAATGTTAAGTCAGTTGAAAAGTTTGTTTTTTCTTTCAGTAGTGTTCAGGACAATTAGAAAGCTGCAAGGAATACAGCAGTCGCTGTTAATGAGGTAAACTGTGTTTTTAGATTACATCTTCTTGCTAAAGTTTTGCCACTCTTTGCGCATGTATTTTTTAAGTTACTTAATGGTGAACTAAAAAATAAATGTAAAATTAAATGCTCTTACACTAGTCTTTTAAGCCGATCTTTACTACTAAAAAGTAATAAAAATAAAGAAATTAGCCATAGTGCATCCTTACCTCCCCTTGTGAACGACCATGGACAGTTGGCTCTGGCTCCTTTTCATCCTTTTGGGACTTGAGGCCTCTCAGAAGCTCAATTTTGTCCTTCCCTGTCCATGTGAGGCGGAGGGGGCCAGCCCGTGGGATAGCTGAGATGGTCTCATAGCGCACAGGAGCTGCACGTGAGCGCACGGGGGGCTTCATTATCTAGAGATTACAGGACCACTGCACAATGGAAAAACACATATATGTTTGAAACCCTCTACTAAGAGCAAATTAAGCAGGAAAAAAATATATAGAGCTATTTTTGTTATTAAAACATAAAAATGTTGATGCATCTGCAAGGAACTGGAGAGATCCATGATATATTGGTGGAAGTTGTGTGTGTATGAGTGGGAGGGGTGTTTACATTTCTGGAGAGCAGTTATTACAGTGAATGATGCACGGAATCTGTTTCTGTGCCAGTGAGGGTGAAGGAGTGTGGTGTCAACTTAACCCTTATCCTATTATCAAACCTAGGCTCTACACTTCTGTCTTTTCTCCCCTACCTCAATCCTCCTTCCACTGATAACTACAAACCTAGACCCTAATCATCAGGCTCTCAGGGTTTGATGTAACAAACACAAAATGGATTACTGTACTCATAAACAGTCCACAGTTTCATGTCCATGACATATACAGCTGCTAATATTGTTAGTTTGGTACATACTTGACAAACAAGTCTTTTTTTAACTCTAGTGGTTCTTTAAAATGCAGGGTAAGGGAAATGTATAATTTTCTGTCAGAAAGAGTATCTGGATGGATGATAGATAGATAGTTAGATAGATAGATAGACACATAGACAGATATAGATAGATAGATAGATAGATAGATAGATAGATAGACATATAGATAGGATGATACAGATAGATAGAATGATAGACATATTGATATATAGATACAGACATGTAGATAGATAGATAGATAGAATGATAGACATATTGATATATAGATACAGACATGTAGATAGATAGATAGAATAATAGATAGATAGATGGACATAGGGATCGATACAGACATGTATATAGATAGATAGAATGATAGATAGACACAGACATAGATAGATATAGACATGTATATAGATAGATAGATAGATAGATAGATAGATAGATAGATAGAATGATAGACACAGACATATAGATAGATATAGATATATAGATAGTTATATAGATATAGACATGTAGATAGATAGTTAGGTACAGACATGTAGATAGATAGAATGATAGATAGATATATAGATAGTTATATAGATACAGACATGTAGATAGATAGACACAGACATATAGATAGAATGGTAGATAGACACAGACATAGATATAGATGATAGACAGAGACATATAGATAGATACATGTAGATATATAGATAGTTATATAGATAGATATAGACATATAGATAGGCAGACACAGACATATAGGTAGATAGATAGACATATAGATAGACAGACACAGACATATAGATAGATAGACAGACATATAGGTAGATAGATAGACATAGACATATAGATAGATAGACACAGACATATAGGTAGATAGACATATAGATAGATAGACACAGACATATAGGTAGATAGATAGATAGACACGGACATATAGGTAGACAGATAGACACAGACATATAGGTAGATAGATAGACATAGACATATAGATAGACACAGACATATAGGTAGATAGATAGACATATAGATAGATAGACACAGACATATAGGTAGATAGACATATAGATAGATAGACACAGACATATAGGTAGATAGATAGACACGGACATATAGGTAGACAGATAGACACAGACATATAGGTAGATAGATAGATACAGACATATAGGTAGATAGATAGATACAGACATATAGGTAGATAGATAGATACAGACATATAGGTAGATAGATAGATAGACACGGACATATAGGTAGACTGATAGACACGGACATATAGGTAGATAGACACAGACATATAGGTAGATAGATAGATACAGACATATAGGTAGATAGATAGATAGATAGACACGGACATATAGGTAGACTGATAGACACAGACATATAGGTAGATAGACACATACATATAGGTAGATAGATACAGACATATAGGTAGATAGATAGATAGATAGATAGATAGATAGAAACGAACATATAGGTAGACTGATAGACACAGACATATAGGTAGATAGATAGACAGACACAGACATATAGATAGATAGACACAGACATATAGGTAGATAGATAGACATATAGATAGACAGACACAGACATATAGATAGATAGACACAGACATATAGGTAGATAGATAGACATAGACATATAGATAGATAGACACGGACATATAGGTAGACAGATAGACACAGACATATAGGTAGATAGATAGACACAGACATATAGGTAGATAGATAGATACAGACATATAGGTAGATAGATAGATAGACACGGACATATAGGTAGACTGATAGACACAGACATATAGGTAGATAGATAGACAGACACAGACATATAGATAGATAGACACAGACATATAGGTAGATAGATAGACATATAGATAGACAGACACCGACATATAGATAGATAGACACAGACATATAGGTAGATAGACATATAGATAGATAGATAGATAGATAGACATGGACATATAGGTAGACAGATAGACACAGACATATAGGTAGATAGATAGACATAGACATATAGATAGATAGACACAGACATATAGGTAGATAGATAGACATAGACATATAGATAGATAGACACAGACATATAGGTAGAAAGACATATAGATAGATAGACACAGACAAATAGGTAGATAGATAGATAGATAGACACGGACATATAGGTAGACAGATAGACACAGACATATAGGTAGATAGATAGATACAGACATATAGGTAGATAGATAGATACACGCATATAGGTAGATAGATAGATAGACACGGACATATAGGTAGACTGATAGACACAGACATATAGGTAGATAGATAGACACAGACATATAGGTAGATAGATAGATACACGCATATAGGTAGATAGATACGGACATATAGGTAGACTGATAGACACAGACATATAGGTAGATAGATAGATAGACACAGACATATAGGTAGACAGATAGACAGACATATAGGTAGATAGATAGATAGATAGATAGATAGATAGATCTACAGCTGTATGAAACCCCTTTCCCTTGTGAGGGTTGTGATCTCGCCATTATCTGCACTACTGAGCTTTATAGTATTTCTATAACAAAGCCTGAGTGCTGTGCATTTACATGCACATTTATAAGAGTGAATATATAAACATTTAGATTATATACATAAACACATACACACATTCCTAGGCAACTATTTACATAAGTGACATGTATGTACACAGAAAGAGCGTTAGATGTACATATGTATATATTATAATCAGTATGCCTAAGTAAACACTAATTATTGATAAATATTGATAATTATCCATGAACTCATGTATATAAAAACCGACAAAAACGCATCACATTCTTACCCATCATGCAACTTACATAGGACCTCCCTCGCAAGGACTCCTGGGATTTGAAGTCTTCGGTCCCCTCATTTTGCTTCAAACAACCCAAAGAACGCGACATCTGCCGGATGTGACGTCAATAGTTGGGCAAAGAGTGCTAGACAGATAATGGCGGAAGTCCAAGACCGAAATAGCTTTGAGCAGGCGCATGAGAATGATACTACTTTTAGTAATCATAAAAGAGCGCAACAATAGTAACATATAAATATACGGGGATAATTAATATTACTATTACATAAGACATGGATTTAGTATGATTGTAATTATAGTTACTACCAGTGGCACTTAAATGTTTATTTATTGTAAATAATTGATTAATAGTAATAATATTGTTCCTCATAAGTTGGCCACGTACTAGTTTTTGAACATTTCTATTTATTTCAATAAATTGTAACACATAAGGTGTAGCTAATCATGAGGAATTAATGTCTGTATTATAAAGCAAACCATAAAAACATATTGGCAGCGGTGGGATTCGAACCCACGCCCCCGAAGAGACTGGAGCCTTAATCCAGCGCCTTAGACCGCTCGGCCACGCTACCAGATGCTCAGTTATTATTTGTAGAACACTATATGACAGTTACTATGCAGTGCATATGATTGTATATGTTTTAAATGGTGTGAAGTCAGATATATAAACCCAAATATGTTGTTAGGTATTTACCAGATCATATGTATATATGTATTTTTTGTTGTTATACATTACAATTTGTCCAGTAAAAATAAAAATAAATTTTCTAGATAATATAAAGCTTATTGTAAGGGACTGAACTGTTCTCTGTCCTGACCCCTTAAATTATTTATAGTGACATGATGCATAGGTGAGTTATTGTACACTCATCAACTTGTGTTTTATTATCAGCCTCTTGAATGTAAAACTAGTTAAGCAATATGTATACGTCATTCTGTTAGCGTGAACCATGAACCAGTAATGATGATCTGAGGTTGTATGTGGTATAACTTCAAATGCCATAGGCCTTAGATTTCTCTAGGCCCATTCCACATATGAATGCATTCGTTATATGTCCCTTACTGTGAACAACCATTGCCATTTTGAGTTGCTTGTTTCATCATTGTAGCAGATGGAAGTGTCTTCTGCATTCAAAGTCCCATCATGCACACATGAGAATATACCCTGTTTGATAAAGTGCCCTGTGGGATAATGCCCACTCAGGATGCAGTCTCTTCAGTTGTTACTTGTGCCATTACAGTGGAGAAATATGTAGACTGTGTTGCTGTTGTTTAGTTGTTCGGTTGTAAACCGATTCTGTGACTCTATGGACCACAGCTCACCAGGCACATCTTGTGTCTGGTTGTGCTAATTCATAAGGTTTTCATGACAAAGATACTGGAGTGGGTTGCCAGTTCCTTCTTCAGTGGACCACGATTTGTCTAACTTCTCTCTGTGACATGCCCATCTTGTGTGACACTGCATGGTATAGCTCACAGCTTCATTGAGGTACACACGCCCCTTCACCACAACAAGGTAGAGATCCAGAAGGGGATACACATGTACACTGAACAAACTCATGGCCTCTCTATACATACTTATTATTGTTATTTGTAACGCGCCAATATATTCCGTGGCACTATACAGGGTTAAGTTCCAGGCAAATAATATTACAATATTAACAAGCTGCAAAGAATGGAGGGCCCTGCCTTTGAGCTTAGAATCCAGTGTCCATAGTGCTTTCCCCAAAGCGCTGTGCAAGACTGAAAACTTGCAGACTTACAATCTAAAGGTGGGTACCGAAGAGTTACAGAAGTGTAGTGCATGTTAGGGAGGAAGGTGATAGCTGATACTTATACTGCACACTTTCCTGGAGAGCCAGTAATTGCTAATCATTTTGTTCTACTGGAAATATTTTAAGATACTACTTTAACTATATTATTTTTCAGCAATTTAAGATAAGATTGACTTTTAGACAGCTCTGTCAGTTCTATTTTTATTTATATATTCACCACCACAGTGCATTTCACAATTATGTTTCTCACTAGAATTGTGCTATTTCTGATTTTCTTCTGAAAACCAAATGCTATTTATACATTGGTAATAACTTATTTTATGCACATTTGGAGGGTGTAACGGAACCCATCACTGTTTTACGCTGTTTTATGGTTATTTAATTCTTGGTTAAAATATGATCACATTGCTATACTGTATGTATGTGGTCTGAGCGCCATTCAGTAATAATGTGTGCTCAGACCTAAGCTATCTGCAGATATGTTCTGGGTTAAAACATTTTGTTATTATATCTGTAAATATATTGTATTGTGTGGTATGCAGTCACATATCTTTGGTCTCATACACTTGGTCAGGAGTTGCCCATCTGCCTCGTTATCCTATCTGCTAAACCACACAAGAGATAGGAGAACAAAAGGGGTTTAGCAGACGAGATGGCACCATGAACAATGGGGGTAGGGACTCTTGAATAATGAGATGACCTGGGGTTTCCCCATACTCCCAGCAGGGGAATAAGTAAGACTAGTGATGTTACTCTCTCCACCGTCAGAGGGAGAATGAGCAGTTAGCCACGCCTAGTGGGCGGCTCCTGGGGGAGGGGACTCCTGGCTCCCACGCATTAACCCTGTCTGATTGGCCAGAGGTAATTAGGGGTTGACCAAAGGTAGTCACTGCCCCTACTGTGTATGTGAAGTGTTTAAAAATGTGGTTTTGTTTTTAATAAAAGAGAGTTCTACTTGACCCTTCAAAACGTAGCATAGTCTCGTTCTTTGGGGGGGATTTATGGTACAGTTACTCTGCCACATTTTACAGCACTCCTGGATTATACAATGGGATATCGTGGAGGGGAATAAGCATTTCATTACTGCACAGCACCTTGCTTAAGAAAAGGACGTCTCCAACGGCTGGTACCCTCTCACTACCGGGGTAGCCGTTACATTGGTTGGCAGTGATGGGATGGTCCTTTTCATCCCCAACGCAAGTGCTGAATGGAATCCCAGTACGCTAAACTGAAAAGACCCACACTAAAGGATCTCTTGGAAACCAGAGGAAGGAGTGCCAACAACCGACCACGGAGAGAGCTGATAGCTGACCTACTGGAGCTGGACGAGATGGATCGAACCATGGAGGTCGTGGACCAACATACCCCTGTCAGCGAGGAGGAGGAAATTACAAACCTGGTTCAGCGGAGATTATCCATGTACCCAGCAACATCCGTGGAGCTAATAGATCAGCTGTTCCGGGAAGCGAGAACGGAGATACAAAATAGGAGGGGGCACGAACTTGAACTGGCAAGAGCTAGACAACCCCTGGCACATACAGTTCATACTCCCCCACCCGCTGCTACAGTAAAGAAAATACCCTTCACTGCCTTCAAAGCGTTTGTGGAAAGTGAGGAAGAAATTGATGGATATTTGGCTGACTTCGAGAGGCAGTGCTCACTACACCAAATACCACCAGACCAATGGGTCACTATTTTGGCTGGAAAGCTATCAGGAAAAGCAAATGAGGCTTTTCGGGCGCTTACTGAGGAAGATATTGCGCAGTATCGCCGGGTGAAGGCTGCACTGCTCACCAGATATGCCGTTACCCCGGAAACATATCGCCGTCGCTTCAGGGAGTCTAAAAAGAAGGATGCAGACTCCCACATGGAATGGGCCAGCAAGATACAAAGGGTGGCATCACATTGGGTGCGAGGGTGCAATGCCAACACAGGAGAGGAAGTACTACAGCTATTCCTGATGGAACATTTCTTTCAAGATCTGGCGGCAGACATACAGGATTGGGTGAGAGATCGTCGCCCTACTAACTTAATAGAGGCAGCACGGCTAGCGGACGAATACGCAGAGTCCAGAAAGGTGAGCCAAGGGTCCACACGACCAACCTCTAGAGCAGAGCCACGCACCTCAATGCCCGCTGCAAGCACAGAATTTCGGGCCCCAGTACCCCCAGGACCGCCACGGCCTCAGGGGTCTAACCACCAACCCCAGGATTCTTATAAAATGACCTGTCATCGCTGCGGCAACCCGGGGCACATTGCTCGTTATTGCCCCTTGGGATCAGCCAATAACAACTGGAGGCGCCCGACCAATAACCCAGAGATCCCTTTATCACGTACCTCTGCTGCTCACTGCCTGGAAACCGAAGGGAGCCCTGAGGAGTGTTTGGGCATCCTGTACGAGGCAAACCCCATACAAGCTGCATCCCCAGATAACCGCCAGCATCACCGCCAGGAGGTGCGTGTAAATGGACAGGTAGCACAAGGCCTAAGGGACACTGGCACTACCATCACGTTGGTGCAGAAACATCTTGTGAAACCAGAGCATGTATCTAATCGTACCGTTGCTGTCCGTGTCGCAGGGGGGGCTGTTTTTCGCTTACCCACCGCCCGGGTACACTTGGATTGGGGAGTCGGGTCGGGAAAGACCACAGTAGGCATCATGGACAATTTACCTGCTGAGGTCGTGCTGGGCAACGATATTGGCCCTCTAGCCTCAGCCTTTTTACCCACGACTGCTGCTGCTTGTCCCGTGACCACCCGCTCACAGACCCGTACCGAGGACGTTCCTACAACAGGTCGGGAGACCCAGGTAAGCCACAAGCAGACACTTAGCACTACCGCCACAGAGAGACCCGTAGCGTGGGACACCCCCGAAGAGCTTGGGAGGGAAACTAGACAGGACCCCAACCTTCAAAAGTACCGAGCATTAGCCGACGATAGAGGGGATGAGCGGGAACGTTTTATATGGAAAGGGGTTTCTATGGGACAGAGATTGTGGCCCACCTTTTGGACATTGGGATACTAGCCGTTACAGAGGGTTTAAATCACTTTCTAATTTACATAGATTGTTTTTTCAACACACTTTTACCATTTGATAATGGAAAATGTAATAAATTAACATAATGTTTATATCCTGGACTAGTTCATGGACGCAATTACCTAGGGTATTTTGATCCTCCTCCTCAATAGGACAAGATTTTGCTGTATGAAAGGATACTCCCCCATACCCAAACCAGTCTTGTACAAAGGTAAAATGAGACAGAGGGAATAAATATTGAATCATGTAGTCCAGCAAATGAAAATAATCCTAATTTATTTATTACATTTTCCATTTTACTGGACTAATTCATGGCAATAGTTACTTATTGGTAATACCCAAGCAAACAGAAAAAAAAGGATTTGGGTAAAAGAGATATTAAGACAACACATTTCAATGAATTCATTATTCCATAGACTTTTAAACAAAACTTTGATTCTTTGTTAGATAGATCATCAATACTGTAGTTCAGAGCTTTTCAAACTAGCAGCACGTTACTGTGTTGACTGCAATGTAGGTGTGTCGCTTGAACGCCATTTATGCATGCGTTCGTATCTCTTATAAGGGGTTAGTTTAACCTCCATTTTTAATTACTGTGTCGCGAAATGATGCCTGTCTTAAAAGTGTGTCACTAACATGAAAAGTTTGGAAAGCACTACTGTAGTGCTTCATAAAAGTATTAAACGAGGACCTGCTAGCTGGATAAGAAAACCTCAACTGTGGGGAAGAGGTATTGACATTTTCACAGAGAGAATCTTTAGAAAGGAGACCATGATCCTCAGGGACAGAATGTGGAAAATACAGATTACTTCTTCTTCTATAACCTTCAACATCAAGCGTTTTTGATAATATAGAAAGGTGGAAAATATATGAGACAGCCTGTCCATGATATGATATATCTAGCTGAGAATGTAAGTTTGTCAACATAAGATGGATGCAAGGAATTCCCCAGAGATTGATGATGTCTTGATGATGCCATTCTCCCGACTGAATGGTGTGTCTCCTCAAGAAATCTGCTTCAAATTCAAATTCAGAGGATATCAATAATACACTACCTTAAGTCAATTTCTTGATAGGAGAAAGCTCTCTGTATGCTTTTTGTTGCCTCTTGTAGGTACAAGTAAGACAATACAAGACTTGGAATTGCTCATATCTTCCTGGAATGATAAAAACAAACTGATAAGTGGCTTCAGCTGTCACTGTTAGTGTAATGGAACCCA
The DNA here is from genome assembly GCA_027410445.1 of Discoglossus pictus. Lineage (NCBI taxonomy): Eukaryota > Metazoa > Chordata > Amphibia > Anura > Alytidae > Discoglossus > Discoglossus pictus. Next base: position 150,311,389 of record CM050167.1, read on the forward strand.
TCACTGTTTTACCCTGTTTTATGGTTATGTAATTCTTGGTTAAAATATGATCCTACTGTTATACTGTATGTATGTGGTCTGAGCGCCATTCAGTAATAATGTGTGCTCAGACCTAAGCTATCTGCAGATATGTTCTGGGTTATAAAATGTTGTTATTATATCTGTAAAAATATTGTATTGTGTGGTATGCAGTCAAATATTTTTGGTCTCATACACTTGGTCAGGAGTTGCCCATCTGCCTCTTAAAAGTATTTGCTAAACCACACAAGAGATAGCAGAACAAAAGGGTTTTAGCAGACAAGATGGCACCATGAACAATGGGGGTAGGGACTCTTGAATAATGAGATGACCTGGGGTTTCCCCATACTCCCAGCAGGGGAATAAGTGAGCTTATAGATGTTACTCTCTCCACCGTCAGAGGGAGAATGAGCAGTTAGCCACGCCTAGTGGGCGGCTCCTGGGGGAGGGGACTCCTGGCTCCCACGCCTTAACCCTGTCTGATTGGCCAGAGGTAATTAGGGGTTGACCAAAGGTAGTCACTGCCCCTACTGTGTATGTAAAGTGTTTAAAAATGTGTTTTTGTTTTTAATAAAGGAAAGTTCTTTGACCCTTCAAAACGTAGCCTTGTCTCGTTCTTGGGGGGGCGGGATTTATGGTACCGTTACTCTGCCACATTTTACAGCACTCCATGATTATACAATGGGATATCGTGGATGGGAATAAACATTTCATTACTGCACAGCACCTTGCTTCAGAAAAGGACGTCTCCAACGAGAGGTACCCCTCACCAACTAGGGTAGCCATTACAGTTAGTTCTAATACATTTGAATAGGTTCTTGAGCATGTATTTCCTATCCAAATGACTTGCATTCATCGTGATATTTAACCAATTTAATTTTGCTAATGGGATGCCTCTGTCTTGCATATAGATAATTCTTCTGGAGACTTTCCTGGATGTTTTGTTCTGATTATAATACTTCTCTGAAGAGGAAGGGAAACTTCTGTTTTCAGAGTACTGAATTCTGCTCCCAGAAATATGAAGTCTTGATATGGGCATATGGAGCTAATTTTCAGTTTTATCTGCCCAGGGCCACCTGCTATAGACTACAGGCTAACTACCCAAATGGACCACTTGGTTCTTGGAAATCTCTGCACCAGCACCCTGATATCTGGCTTCTGTATCAGTCAGGGTCTCTCATTCAGGAATCAGGACTTCCAGGAGTCTCAGTAACCTTCCTGTGGCAGTGACAAGGACAAGTTACTTGCATGGTGGAGATAGGATCAGTATCACAGCCACCAGGAGCAAATAAGAGAAGATACAATTTCTATATGTCTCAGCAATGAACTGATTTATTTTTGGAAAGTCAACAATATTTATTGGGGTTAGAAACAGATGGGGGTGTATACAACACAACAATGACAGGGAGGGGCAGACAAACACAGGAGATTGACTCCACATGGGACCTTATAGTGTGGCATCCTGGCTGCCACCTGTGAACAATAGGCCAACCTCAACATATACACATAATGCTGTCTCCATGTCTAGTGGTCCAGACCTCAAATAGATTACATACATTTTATCTGGCAAACAATGGGATAAAACAATACAATACAATTGATGTGTTTATAGTCCAGTGGCTGGAGCCAAGCAGTCTGTCCTTTATGGTGGCTCAATTGGCTAAGATCAAGGACAGGAAAAGGGTCCGTGACACAAGGTAATGTAAGATTCCTATTTGTAGATTTCTTAGGACAGTAATCAGGCATACCAATATGTTTGTGAAGACCCTTAATGCTGTTGCCAGACCAAAGGGCAGACAGGTTAACTGATAATGGAGATCTTCTACACAAAAATATGGCATATCTGTGATAATCATGGCACCAATTAATGTGGTGGTAAGAATCCCAGAGATCTACTGAGATAGCCCATTCTAGAAGAATTACATATGATATTATAGAGCTCAATGATTCCATTTTCAAAGACTTAGCTATCAAGTTGTTGTTCTGAAACGTTAAGTCTACAATTTGCATGTCACAAATTGGCCCCTTTCCATCTGCTTTATTGAAACAGGAATGATGATATTATGTTTTTCTGAGAATGAAAAGAAGAGCATGTATTTTTTTGTGGAACTAAAGATGGTTTAATAAAAAAAAAAAACCTTTCTCTTACTGGAGACTTCAACTCCATTCTGTATCCAATCGTTAAAATAGAGAGGACCCATAAATCTCTTGTTTACGTCTCTGAAGGGCTTATATAATTATGAAGATGGCCCCTAAAGTCACCACAGATGTCTGAGCTTCATCATTTGCTCTGTTTTTTCCCACAAAAAAAGGACATTTTCTGTAAGCTTCAGGCAAGGGATATTGTCCACCCTTTCACTGGAAGAAGGTATTAGGATCCTTCTCTGGATGAGAGTGTATTCCCATGTACGTCTGTTTGCTACAAGGTTGATATGATCTCCTGGGTTTGTAGTTTCATGGCATTATAATTTGGGACTTCTGTATTTTATCTTTATAGTGTAATCTAGTTGCCTTCCACAGGGAAGATCCTCAATATCGTAAAGTTACCAGTCTGAATTTAGAAATAAAACCTGACTTCCTATACCTGAGCCGTAAAACTATTCTGCTTATAACTGCATATCCAATAATACAACTTGTATTCTATGTTTGCTATCCAGACCTTTAATACATTTGAGACTGATGTTAAAGCTACCATTGGTTTGCTTGCAGCTCCTGCAGCCAAGTAGTTCCTCTTTGTGTTGAGTAAAACGAGAGAGACTCATCGAAAGATAAATTTACTTTTCTCGCCACCTTGATTATCGATGGATCTCTTTTGGAACATTGTCCCAAACTTTGGACTCTAGCTCTGAGAGAGAAACCTAGCAGACCTATTTTCTCTTTTCCAAATGTACTCCTGCTACCTTCCTGTAAATAATAGTCATATAATATATTCTAAAATGGGCAAAGTGAAATATAATAAAATGTTTTAAGCCTTCACATCTCTTCTATTTAATTTAAAGGCTAGGCAAAATCCATTTGTTCAGTCTAAAAAACAAATCGTGAAAAATAAATGAGGACTCACCATAGAACCATGGTTCATGACCCTATAAGAGCATACTGACAATCCTGAATCCTCCTGATCCTATCGAAAAGGGGATAAATAACATATTAGCCATAAGTCTATAAAAAAGTGTACGTTTTAAAAGTAAGTTACCTGCATTAAAGCAGAAAAGTCCTATGACTAAACCACATAAAGGGCCCTTATTAAATTGTCCAAATTGTAGTTTCTATGAGCTGTAATGTAGCCCGCAAAAGTTACTGTTATTAAATTGGCGTCTTTTATCTACCCGCAATCTATTTGCAGGTTACATGCTGAAAATCCCTAAGGGATGTCAAAATCGTAACTCCGACCCATCTATGCCTTTGATCTTTCAAGTCTGCAAATGTTACAACTGCGCAAATCGCAAATCGCTATTAAATTGCTACAATTCCCCAAGGACGCAATTGCTTTCAATCCCGTAAATGGCAAATGTAGCCAAAAATCCTACAAGTACTAGAGAGCACTCGTATGGAGGTTAAACACCTGTTCATAACACTATAAAAGCAAATAAAAACTCAATACTGCACTTTAAAATACGAGGAAAGCGATGTAAGACATTAGAATTAATTGCACAACAGTCGCAAATCTGGAATCAAAAAATATTATTTTCAGGTTTTATTTCCGTGTTATGTCAATCTCGGGAATCAAGGAGTTATTATATATCACCCACGTGGACTAAAACATTTTCTTCATTCATTTTTATAGATTTTTATATTGATGGATTGCAAGCCTGATCGCATATCGGACGTCAAAACGTGAATTGATTGATATTTAAACGCCATGTTTTGGCTTCTTCCCTGAGCTTGTGGCCTTGTTCAATTTAATCGCTCTGTAACTGCTGCAAATTTCAAGCCTGCAGACTTACGGGCTGTATGAAGGCAACTGCGGGCTTGGAATTTAATAAGGCCCAAAGTCTTCAATTTCACTCAGTAGATTACATCACACATGCACAAAAGTGGAAAATAACCCAGGAAGAACCTAAAAGACATTAGAAAGCATGTTAAGTGTTAAAAATGAGAGATAAAGCTTTAGAACATTAATCAGTTTATTTGGTTAATAAAAAACAAGGAAACATTACTCCTGATCACCACTAAATATATTAGGTAAGATGGACCAAATTAATTTGCACTGACAGGTCTGCCAAATACAAATAAGTACCTAAATAATTGCATAGGTAAACAAACCTGCAATTCTTTAACCCATGCCAAATAAAGGGTAAGTTACAGTGGTTTTATCAGTTTTACTACATGTAAAGCAAAAGCCTAAAAACACTGTGCAGCCCATTTAGGGGCCATAGTGAAATGCTCCTGGAATGCAATGTGCTCAAGTCCTAAAGCTGCAAAAGAAAGAGCAAAATGCTGTGTATGCACAAATATTATCAAACACATACCCTGTTCTTGGATGCATGGAGGCGGCCCAGGTCACTGGGGCTCACTCGGAGTGCATTTTGACGCAGGGGAGCCGCCTCATTGGAGGTCTGGGTCACATGGTCGGCCAAGGGGGCGGAGGAAGGAGTAGGTGGCGCGCGGGCACCATTTTAGAGTACTCCGCGTCTGGCCAGCGTGACAATGTGGTTGTATTGTTATGTTCATATTCTTTGTTGTTGTCGCAGCGGAGGGTGGGGGAGTTGGCCATTTTTTATCTCGCTTAGCGATTTCATTAGTGTCTTTTATTTTTATTGAAATGAATGTGTAACTTGTTTTTTTGAGGTGCTGGATGGTTCCTCTTGCTGTAGGTAAGTTTTTTATGTGTGTGTTGTGTGTATTTATTGTGTTTGAAATGTTTGTATGTCGGCGTGTTGCGTCCGATGTTTGTGAGGTCGTAATGTGTGGTATCGTGTCTCGTATGGTGTTTGCGTGTGTAGCCTCGTTTTCATTTTGTTCGCCGGCCATTTTTTCTCTCGCTTATCAAAGTTTTTATTGTGCAAACTCTTTTATTTTGAGTGAAACAAAGGTGTAAGTTGCATTTTTGAAGTCCTGGATGCTCCATGTTGCTGTAGGTAAGCTTTTTATGTATGTGCTGTGTGTATGTATTGTGTTTTTAATTTTGTAATGTTCGCGAGTTGCGTCCGAGTGTTGCAAGGCCGTAATGTATGTGAACGTGTGTCGTATGTTGTTTGCGAGTGTCGTAATGTATGTGTCGTGTTATTTGCGTTGCGACGTGAAGATTGCGAGGGTCCTGGCCTCTCACTATACACTCCTGGCCTCTCACTATACACTCACATATAACTGAACAGACACACTCCTGGACTCTCACCAAATTCTCATATATAACTGAACAGATACACTCCTGGCCTCTCACTATACACTCACATATAACTGAACAGACACACTCCTGGCCTCTCACTATACACTCACATATAACTGAACAGACACACTCCTGGCCTCTCACTATACACTCACATATAACTGAACAGACACACTCCTGGTCTCTCACTATACACTCACATATAACTGAACAGACACACTCCTGGCCTCTCACTATACACTCACATATAACTGAACAGACACACTCCTGGCCTCTCACTATACACTCACATATAACTGAACAGACACACTCCTGGCCTCTCACTATACACTCACATATAACTGAACAGACACACTCCTGGCCTCTCACTATACACTCACATATAACTGAACAGACACACTCCTGGTCTCTCACTATACACTCACATATATAACTGAACAGATACACTCCTGGCCTGTCACTATACACTCACATATAACTGAACAGACACACTCCTGGTCTCTCACTATACACTCACATATAACTGAACAGACATACTCCTGACCTCTCCTTACACACATAGCCTACTAACCCAATTACAGCCTGATGGGAATGTGCGAACTAAGTACATGTATGTATAATGTATGTATAATTGGAAATTACACAATGTGTATTTATTCAATATCTTGCATTGAGATGACAAACAAAAACCTCTGAGATGGTCACCATATGGTAAAGTAAGACCTCTCTGAGTGTGGTGCTGGACTAGCAAGTGCTTAGGTATCATTAGTTGGATTAATCCTTACTTGTTCCTCCTTCTTGGAGAAACAGATCATGATGAATGGAGGAGGCTGATTGTGTGATTACACAAAACTCCTGCACTGCCCTGGGGTGATAACACAACCTGGGGTGTGCTGTTCTGATTATTAATGTATACAATAACTTTACTTTAAATAGTAAAAAGCAGTCATATAAGGCTAAGTAATATATCTTTGTATCATAATACAAAATAAATGTGAGTCAAACTAAAGAATACAGAGAAGTACATCTTGCATATAGACCTTAATACAATATTTTGTGCCACTTGTTCTGAATTTATCTCCATGAACAAGCTCACTAATAAAAACCCTGATATACTATTTGGAAACCATATACATGTATTCTACTGAACAGACAGTGTAGCCTTCTCTGTGCACACTTGTACAACTAAACAAATAAAGATCTGTCCTCTAAATATGCATACAAGCACACAACATATATTAAATGTCTTGTAATAAATACAAATGTCAGGAAATAGCCAAATCCTGGCCTTATTCTATACAGACATATAATGCACACATTTTATATACCCTTATGGTACTGACTAGTGTGGCTTCTTTTTATAGGCCACACTACTGTACCCCCATATACAACTGAACAGACACACTCCTGGCCTCTCACTGTGCACACATATATAACTGTACAGACACACTCCTGGCCTCTCACTATACACTCACATAAAACTGTACAGACACACTCCTGGCCTCTCACTGTGCACACATATATAACTGTACAGACACACTCCTGGCCTCTCACTATACACTCACATAAAACTGAACAGACACTCCTGGCCTCTCACTATACACTCACATAAAACTGAACAGACACTCCTGGCCTCTCACTATACACTCACATATAACTGAACAGACACGCTCCTAGCCTCTCACTATATACTCACATAAAACTGATCAGACACACTCCTGGCCTCTCACTATACACTCATATATAACTGAACAGACAAACTCCTGGCCTCTCACTATACACTCACATAAAACTGTACAGACACACTCCTGGCCTCTCACTAAACACACATATATAACTGAACAGACACACTGTTGGCCTCTCAATATACACTCACATAAAACTGAATAAACACTCCTAGCCTCTCACTATACACACATATATAACTGTACAGACACACTCCTCGCCTCTCACTATACACTCACATAAAACTGAACAGACACTCCTGGCCTAGCACTATACACTCACATAAAACTGAACAGACACACTCCTGGCCTCTCACTATACACTCACATATAACTGAACAGACACTCCTGGCCTCTCACTATACACTCATATATAACTGAACAGATACACTCCTGGCCTGTCACTATACACTCATATATAACTGAACAGACACACTCCTGGCCTGTCACTATACACTCGCATATAACTGAACAGACACTCCTGGCCTCTCACTATACACTCATATATAACTGAACAGACACACTCCTGGCCTCTCACTATACACTCATATATAACTGAACAGACACACTCCTGGCCTGTCACTATACACTCACATATAACTGTACAGACACACTCCTGGCCTCTCACTATACACTCACATATAACTGAACAGACATACTCCTGACCTCTCCTTACACACATAGCCTACTAACCCAATTACAGCCTGATGGGAATGTGCGAACTAAGTACATGTATGTATAATGTATGTATAATCGGAAATTACACAATGTGTATTTATTCAATATCTTGCATTGAGATGACAAACAAAAACCTCTGAGATGGTCACCATATGGTAAAGTGAGACCTCTCTAAATGTGGTGCTGGACTAGCAAATGCTTAGGTATCATTAGTTGGATTAATCCTTACTTGTTCCTTCTTCTTGGAGAAACAGATCATGATGAATGGAGGAGGCTGAGTGTGTGATTACACAAAACTCCTGCACTGCCCTGGGGTGATAACACAACCTGGGGTGTGCTGTTCTGATTATTAATGTATACAATAACTTTACTTTAAATACTAAAAAGCAGTCATATAAGGCTAAGTAATATATCTTTGTATCATAATACAAAATAAATGTGAGTCAAACTAAAGAATACAGAAAAGTACATCTTGCATATAGAACTTAATACAATATTTTGTGCCACTTGTTCTGAATTTATCTCCATGAACAAGCTCACTAATAAAAAACTCTGATATACTATTTGGAAACCATATACATGTATTCTACTGAACAGACAGTGTAGCCTTCTCTGTGCACACTTGTACAACTAAACAAATAAAGTTCTTTCCTCTAAATATGCATACATGCACACAACATATATTAAATGTCTTGTAATAAATACAAATGTCAGAAAATAGCCAAATCCTGGCCTTATTCTATACAGACATATAATGCACACATTGTATATACCCTTATGGTACTGACTAGTGTGGCTTCTTTTTATAGGCCACACTACTCTACCCCCATATACAACTGAACAGGCACACTCCTGGCCTCTCACTGTGCACACATATATAACTGTACAGACACACTCCTGGCCTCTCACTATACACTCACATATAACTGAACAGACACTCCTGGCCTCTCACTATACACTCACAAATAACTGAACAGACACGCTCCTAGCCTCTCACTATATACTCACATAAAACTGAGCAGACACACTCCTGGCCTCTCACTATACACTCATATATAACTGAACAGACACACTCCTAGCCTCTCACTATACACTCATATATAACTGAACAGACACACTCCTGGCCTGTCACTATACACTCACATATAACTGTACAGACACACTCCTGGCCTCTCACTATACACTCACATATAACTGAACAGACACACTCCTGGCCTCTCACTATACACTCATATATAACTGAATAGACACACTCCTGGCCTCTCACTATACACTCATATATAACTGAACAGACACACTCCTGGCCTCTCACTATACACTCATATATAACTGAACAGACACACTCCTGGCCTGTCACAATACACTCACATATAACTGTACAGACACACTCCTGGCCTCTCACTATACACTCACATATAACTGAACAGACACACTCCTGGCCTCTCACTATACACTCATATATAACTGAACAGACACACTCCTGGCCTCTGACTATACACTCACATAAAACTGAACAGACACTGCTGGCCTCGCACTATACACTCACATAAAACTGAACAGACACACTCCTGGCCTCTCACTATACACTCACATATAACTGAACAGACACACTCCTGGCCTCTCACTATACACTCACATAAAACTGAACAGACACACTCCTGGCCTCTCACTATACACTCACATATAACTGAACAGACACACTCCTGGCCTCTCACTATACACTCACATATAGCTGAACAGATACACTCCTGGCCTCTCACTATACACTCACATATAACTGTACAGACACACTCCTGGCCTCTCACTACACACTCACATATAACTGTACAGACACACTCCTGGCCTCTCACTATACACTCACATATAACTGAACAGACATACTCCTGACCTCTCCTTAAACACATAGCCTACTAACCTAATTACAGCCTGATGGGAATGTGCGAACTAAGTACATGTATGTATAATGTATGTATAATCGGAAATTACACAATGTGTATTTATTCAATATCTTGCATTGAGATGACAAACAAAAACCTCTGAGATGGTCACCATATGGTAAAGTGAGACCTCTCTGAGTGTGGTGCTGGACTAGCAAGTGCTTAGGTATCATTAGTTGGATTAATCCTTACTTGTTCCTCCTTCTTGGAGAAACAGATCATGATGAATGGAGGAGGCTGATTGTGTGATTACACAAAACTCCTGCACTGCCCTGGGGTGATAACACAACCTGGGGTGTGCCGTTCTGATTATTAATGTATACAATAACTTTACTTTAAATAGTAAAAAGCAGAGGATTAATAAATGTAAGTCAAACTAAAAAATACAGAAAAGTACATCTTGCATATAGACCGTAATACAATATTTTGTGCCACTTGTTCTGAATTTATCTCCATGAACAAGCTCACTAATAAAAAACCCTGATATACTATTTGGAAACCATATACATGTATTCTACTGAACAGACAGTGTAGCCTTCTCTGTGCACACTTGTACAACTAAACAAATAAAGTTCTTTCCTCTAAATATGCATACAAGCACACAACATATATTAAATGTCTGGTAATAAATACAAATGTCAGAAAATAGCCAAATCCTGGCCTTATTCTATACAGACATATAATGCACACATTGTATATACCCTTATGGTACTGACTAGTGTGGCTTCTTTTTATAGGCCACACTACTCTACCCCCATATACAACTGAACAGGCACACTCCTGGCCTCTCACTGTGCACACATATATAACTGTACAGACACACTCCTGGCCTCTCACTATACACTCACATAAAACTGAACAGACACACTCCTGGCCTCTCACTATACACTCATATATAACTGAATAGACACACTCCTGGCCTCTCACTATACACTCATATATAACTGAACAGACACACTCCTGGCCTCTCACTATACACTCATATATAACTGAACAGACACACTCCTAGCCTCTCACTATACACTCATATATAACTGAACAGACACACTCCTGGCCTGTCACTATACACTCACATATAACTGTACAGACACACTCCTGGCCTCTCACTATACACTCACATATAACTGAACAGACACACTCCTGGCCTCTCACTATACACTCATATATAACTGAATAGACACACTCCTGGCCTCTCACTATACACTCATATATAACTGAACAGACACACTCCTGGCCTCTCACTATACACTCATATATAACTGAACAGACACACTCCTGGCCTGTCACAATACACTCACATATAACTGTACAGACACACTCCTGGCCTCTCACTATACACTCACATATAACTGAACAGACACACTCCTGGCCTCTCACTATACACTCATATATAACTGAACAGACACACTCCTGGCCTCTGACTATACACTCACATAAAACTGAACAGACACTGCTGGCCTCGCACTATACACTCACATAAAACTGAACAGACACACTCCTGGCCTCTCACTATACACTCACATATAACTGAACAGACACACTCCTGGCCTCTCACTATACACTCACATAAAACTGAACAGACACTCCTGGCCTCTCACTATACACTCACATAAAACTGAACAGACACTCCTGGCCTCTCACTATACACTCACATATAACTGAACAGACACGCTCCTAGCCTCTCACTATATACTCACATAAAACTGATCAGACACACTCCTGGCCTCTCACTATACACTCATATATAACTGAACAGACAAACTCCTGGCCTCTCACTATACACTCACATAAAACTGTACAGACACACTCCTGGCCTCTCACTAAACACACATATATAACTGAACAGACACACTGTTGGCCTCTCAATATACACTCACATAAAACTGAATAAACACTCCTAGCCTCTCACTATACACACATATATAACTGTACAGACACACTCCTCGCCTCTCACTATACACTCACATAAAACTGAACAGACACTCCTGGCCTAGCACTATACACTCACATAAAACTGAACAGACACACTCCTGGCCTCTCACTATACACTCACATATAACTGAACAGACACTCCTGGCCTCTCACTATACACTCATATATAACTGAACAGATACACTCCTGGCCTGTCACTATACACTCATATATAACTGAACAGACACACTCCTGGCCTGTCACTATACACTCGCATATAACTGAACAGACACTCCTGGCCTCTCACTATACACTCATATATAACTGAACAGACACACTCCTGGCCTCTCACTATACACTCATATATAACTGAACAGACACACTCCTGGCCTGTCACTATACACTCACATATAACTGTACAGACACACTCCTGGCCTCTCACTATACACTCACATATAACTGAACAGACATACTCCTGACCTCTCCTTACACACATAGCCTACTAACCCAATTACAGCCTGATGGGAATGTGCGAACTAAGTACATGTATGTATAATGTATGTATAATCGGAAATTACACAATGTGTATTTATTCAATATCTTGCATTGAGATGACAAACAAAAACCTCTGAGATGGTCACCATATGGTAAAGTGAGACCTCTCTAAATGTGGTGCTGGACTAGCAAATGCTTAGGTATCATTAGTTGGATTAATCCTTACTTGTTCCTCCTTCTTGGAGAAACAGATCATGATGAATGGAGGAGGCTGAGTGTGTGATTACACAAAACTCCTGCACTGCCCTGGGGTGATAACACAACCTGGGGTGTGCTGTTCTGATTATTAATGTATACAATAACTTTACTTTAAATACTAAAAAGCAGTCATATAAGGCTAAGTAATATATCTTTGTATCATAATACAAAATAAATGTGAGTCAAACTAAAGAATACAGAAAAGTACATCTTGCATATAGAACTTAATACAATATTTTGTGCCACTTGTTCTGAATTTATCTCCATGAACAAGCTCACTAATAAAAAACTCTGATATACTATTTGGAAACCATATACATGTATTCTACTGAACAGACAGTGTAGCCTTTTCTGTGCACACTTGTACAACTAAACAAATAAAGTTCTTTCCTCTAAATATGCATACATGCACACAACATATATTAAATGTCTTGTAATAAATACAAATGTCAGAAAATAGCCAAATCCTGGCCTTATTCTATACAGACATATAATGCACACATTGTATATACCCTTATGGTACTGACTAGTGTGGCTTCTTTTTATAGGCCACACTACTCTACCCCCATATACAACTGAACAGGCACACTCCTGGCCTCTCACTGTGCACACATATATAACTGTACAGACACACTCCTGGCCTCTCACTATACACTCACATATAACTGAACAGACACTCCTGGCCTCTCACTATACACTCACAAATAACTGAACAGACACGCTCCTAGCCTCTCACTATATACTCACATAAAACTGAGCAGACACTCTCCTGGCCTCTCACTATACACTCATATATAACTGAACAGACACACTCCTAGCCTCTCACTATACACTCATATATAACTGAACAGACACACTCCTGGCCTGTCACTATACACTCACATATAACTGTACAGACACACTCCTGGCCTCTCACTATACACTCACATATAACTGAACAGACACACTCCTGGCCTCTCACTATACACTCATATATAACTGAATAGACACACTCCTGGCCTCTCACTATACACTCATATATAACTGAACAGACACACTCCTGGCCTCTCACTATACACTCATATATAACTGAACAGACACACTCCTGGCCTGTCACAATACACTCACATATAACTGTACAGACACACTCCTGGCCTCTCACTATACACTCACATATAACTGAACAGACACACTCCTGGCCTCTCACTATACACTCATATATAACTGAACAGACACACTCCTGGCCTCTCACTATACACTCACATAAAACTGAACAGACACTGCTGGCCTCGCACTATACACTCACATAAAACTGAACAGACACACTCCTGGCCTCTCACTATACACTCACATATAACTGAACAGACACACTCCTGGCCTCTCACTATACACTCACATAAAACTGAACAGACACACTCCTGGCCTCTCACTATACACTCACATATAACTGAACAGACACACTCCTGGCCTCTCACTATACACTCACATATAGCTGAACAGATACACTCCTGGCCTCTCACTATACACTCACATATAACTGTACAGACACACTCCTGGCCTCTCACTATACACTCACATATAACTGTACAGACACACTCCTGGCCTCTCACTATACACTCATATATAACTGAACAGACACACTCCTGGCCTCTTACTATACACTCACATATAACTGAACAGACATACTCCTGACCTCTCCTTAAACACATAGCCTACTAACCTAATTACATCCTGATGGGAATGTGCGAACTAAGTACATGTATGTATAATGTATGTATAATTGGAAATTACACAATGTGTATTTATTCAATATCTTGCATTGAGATGACAAACAAAAACCTCTGAGATGGTCACCATATGGTAAAGTGAGACCTCTCTGAGTGTGGTGCTGGACTAGCAAGTGCTTAGGTATCATTAGTTGGATTAATCCTTACTTGTTCCTCCTTCTTGGAGAAACAGATCATGATGAATGGAGGAGGCTGATTGTGTGATTACACAAAACTCCTGCATTGCCCTGGGGTGATAACACAACCTGGGGTGTGCCGTTCTGATTATTAATGTATACAATAACTTAACTTTAAATAGTAAAAAGCAGAGGATTAATAAATGTGAGTCAAACAAAAAAATACAGAAAAGTACATCTTGCATATAGACTGTAATACAATATTTTGTGCCACTTGTTCTGAATTTATCTCCATGAACAAGCTCACTAATAAAAAACCCTGATATACTATTTGGAAACCATATACATGTATTCTACTGAACAGACAGTGTAGCCTTTTCTGTGCACACTTGTACAACTAAACAAATAAAGATCTGTCCTCTAAATATGCATACATGCACACAACATATATTAAATGTCTTGTAATAAATACAAACGTCAGAAAATAGCCAAATCCTGGCCTTATTCTATACAGACATATAATGCACACATTGTATATACCCTTATGGTACTGACTAGTGTGGCTTCTTTTTATAGGCCACACTACTGTACCCCCATATACAACTGAACAGACACACTCCTGGCCTCTCACTGTGCACACATATATAACTGTACAGACACACTCCTGGCCTCTCACTATACACTCACATAAAACTGAACAGACACTCCTGGCCTCTCACTATACACTCACAAATAACTGAACAGACACGCTCCTAGCCTCTCACTATATACTCACATAAAACTGAGCAGACACACTCCTGGCCTCTCACTATACACTCATATATAACTGAACAGACACACTCCTAGCCTCTCACTATACACTCACATATAACTGAACAGACACACTCCTGGCCTCTCACTATACACTCACATATAACTGTACAGACACACTCCTGGCCTCTCACTATACACTCACATATAACTGAACAGACACACTCCTGGCCTCTCACTATACACTCATATATAACTGAATAGACACACTCCTGGCCTCTCACTATACACTCATATATAACTGAACAGACACACTCCTGGCCTCTCACTATACACTCATATATAACTGAACAGACACACTCCTGGCCTGTCACAATACACTCACATATAACTGTACAGACACACTCCTGGCCTCTCACTATACACTCACATATAACTGAACAGACACACTCCTGGCCTCTCACTATACACTCATCTATAACTGAACAGACACACTCCTGGCCTCTCACTATACACTCACATAAAACTGAACAGACACTGCTGGCCTCGCACTATACACTCACATAAAACTGAACAGACACACTCCTGGCCTCTCACTATACACTCACATATAACTGAACAGACACACTCCTGGCCTCTCACTATACACTCACATAAAACTGAACAGACACACTCCTGGCCTCTCACTATACACTCACATATAACTGAACAGACACACTCCTGGCCTCTCACTATACACTCACATATAGCTGAACAGATACACTCCTGGCCTCTCACTATACACTCACATATAACTGTACAGACACACTCCTGGCCTCTCACTATACACTCACATATAACTGTACAGACACACTCCTGGCCTCTCACTATACACTCATATATAACTGAACAGACACACTCCTGGCCTCTTACTATGCACTCACATATAACTGAACAGACATACTCCTGACCTCTCCTTAAACACATAGCCTACTAACCTAATTACAGCCTGATGGGAATGTGCGAACTAAGTACATGTATGTATAATGTATGTATAATCGGAAATTACACAATGTGTATTTGTTCAATATCTTGCATTGAGATGACAAACAAAAACCTCTGAGATGGTCACCATATGGTAAAGTGAGACCTCTCTGAGTGTGGTGCTGGACTAGCAAGTGCTTAGGTATCATTAGCTGGATTAATCCTTACTTGTTCCTCCTTCTTGGAGAAACAGATCATGATGAATGGAGGAGGCTGATTGTGTGATTACACAAAACTCCTGCACTGCCCTGGGGTGACAACACAACCTGGGGTGTGCCTTCTGATTATTAATGTATACAATAACTTTACTTTAAATAGTAAAAAGCAGTCATATAAGGCTAAGTAATATATCTTTGTATCATAATACAAAATAAATGTGAGTCAAACTAAAGAATACAGAAAAGTACATCTTGCATATAGAACTTAATACAATATTTTGTGCCACTTGTTCTGAATTTATCTCCATGAACAAGCTCACTAATAAAAAACCCTGATATACTTTTTGGAAACCATATACATGTATTCTACTGTACAGACAGTGTAGCCTTTTCTGTGCACACTTGTACAACTAAACAAATAAAGTTCTTTCCTCTAAATATGCATACATGCACACAACATATATTAAATGTCTTGTAATAAATACAAATGTCAGAAAATAGCCAAATCCTGGCCTTATTCTATACAGACATATAATGCACACATTGTATATACCCTTATGGTACTGACTAGTGTGGCTTCTTTTTATAGGCCACACTACTCTACCCCCATATACAACTGAACAGGCACACTCCTGGCCTCTCACTGTGCACACATATATAACTGTACAGACACACTCCTGGCCTCTCACTATACACTCACATAAAACTGAACAGACACTCCTGGCCTCTCACTATACACTCACATATAACTGAACAGACACTCCTGGCCTCTCACTATACACTCACAAATAACTGAACAGACACGCTCCTAGCCTCTCACTATATACTCACATAAAACTGAAGAGACACACTCCTGGCCTCTCACTATACACTCATATATAACTGAACAGACACACTCCTGGCCTCTCACTATACACTCACATATAGCTGAACAGATACACTCCTGGCCTCTCACTATACACTCACATATAACTGTACAGACACACTCCTGGCCTCTCACTACACACTCACATATAACTGTACAGACACACTCCTGGCCTCTCACTATACACTCACATATAACTGAACAGACATACTCCTGACCTCTCCTTAAACACATAGCCTACTAACCTAATTACAGCCTGATGGGAATGTGCGAACTAAGTACATGTATGTATAATGTATGTATAATCGGAAATTACACAATGTGTATTTATTCAATATCTTGCATTGAGATGACAAACAAAAACCTCTGAGATGGTCACCATATGGTAAAGTGAGACCTCTCTGAGTGTGGTGCTGGACTAGCAAGTGCTTAGGTATCATTAGTTGGATTAATCCTTACTTGTTCCTCCTTCTTGGAGAAACAGATCATGATGAATGGAGGAGGCTGATTGTGTGATTACACAAAACTCCTGCATTGCCCTGGGGTGACAACACAACCTGGGGTGTGCCGTTCTGATTATTAATGTATACAATAACTTTACTTTAAATAGTAAAAAGCAGAGGATTAATAAATGTAAGTCAAACTAAAAAATACAGAAAAGTACATCTTGCATATAGACCGTAATACAATATTTTGTGCCACTTGTTCTGAATTTATCTCCATGAACAAGCTCACTAATAAAAAACCCTGATATACTATTTGGTAACCATATACATGTATTCTACTGAACAGACAGTGCAGCCTTCTCTGTGCACACTTGTACAACTAAACAAATAAAGTTCTTTCCTCTAAATATGCATACAAGCACACAACATATATTAAATGTCTGGTAATAAATACAAATGTCAGAAAATAGCCAAATCCTGGCCTTATTCTATACAGACATATAATGCACACATTGTATATACCCTTATGGTACTGACTAGTGTGGCTTCTTTTTATAGGCCACACTACTGTACCCCCATATACAACTGAACAGGCACACTCCTGGCCTCTCACTGTGCACACATATATAACTGTACAGACACACTCCTGGCCTCTCACTATACACTCACATAAAACTGAACAGACACTCCTGGCCTCTCACTATACACTCACAAATAACTGAACAGACACGCTCCTAGCCTCTCACTATATACTCACATAAAACTGAGCAGACACACTCCTGGCCTCTCACTATACACTCATATATAACTGAACAGACACACTCCTAGCCTCTCACTATACACTCATATATAACTGAACAGACACACTCCTGGCCTGTCACTATACACTCACATATAACTGTACAGACACACTCCTGGCCTCTCACTATACACTCACATATAACTGAACAGACACACTCCTGGCCTCTCACTATACACTCATATATAACTGAACAGACACACTCCTGGCCTCTCACTATACACTCATATATAACTGAACAGACACACTCCTGGCCTCTCACTATACACTCATATATAACTGAACAGACACACTCCTGGCCTGTCACAATACACTCACATATAACTGTACAGACACACTCCTGGCCTCTCACTATACACTCACATATAACTGAACAGACACACTCCTGGCCTCTCACTATACACTCATCTATAACTGAACAGACACACTCCTGGCCTCTCACTATACACTCACATAAAACTGAACAGACACTGCTGGCCTCGCACTATACACTCACATAAAACTGAACAGACACACTCCTGGCCTCTCACTATACACTCACATATAACTGAACAGACACACTCCTGGCCTCTCACTATACACTCACATAAAACTGAACAGACACACTCCTGGCCTCTCACTATACACTCACATATAACTGAACAGACACACTCCTGGCCTCTCACTATACACTCACATATAGCTGAACAGATACACTCCTGGCCTCTCACTATACACTCACATATAACTGTACAGACACACTCCTGGCCTCTCACTATACACTCACATATAACTGTACAGACACACTCCTGGCCTCTCACTATACACTCATATATAACTGAACAGACACACTCCTGGCCTCTCACTATACACTCACATATAACTGAACAGACATACTCCTGACCTCTCCTTAAACACATAGCCTACTAACCTAATTACATCCTGATGGGAATGTGCGAACTAAGTACATGTATGTATAATGTATGTATAATTGGAAATTACACAATGTGTATTTATTCAATATCTTGCATTGAGATGACAAACAAAAACCTCTGAGATGGTCACCATATGGTAAAGTGAGACCTCTCTGAGTGTGGTGCTGGACTAGCAAGTGCTTAGGTATCATTAGTTGGATTAATCCTTACTTGTTCCTCCTTCTTGGAGAAACAGATCATGATGAATGGAGGAGGCTGATTGTGTGATTACACAAAACTCCTGCATTGCCCTGGGGTGATAACACAACCTGGGGTGTGCCGTTCTGATTATTAATGTATACAATAACTTAACTTTAAATAGTAAAAAGCAGAGGATTAATAAATGTGAGTCAAACAAAAAAATACAGAAAAGTACATCTTGCATATAGACTGTAATACAATATTTTGTGCCACTTGTTCTGAATTTATCTCCATGAACAAGCTCACTAATAAAAAACCCTGATATACTATTTGGAAACCATATACATGTATTCTACTGAACAGACAGTGTAGCCTTTTCTGTGCACACTTGTACAACTAAACAAATAAAGATCTGTCCTCTAAATATGCATACATGCACACAACATATATTAAATGTCTTGTAATAAATACAAACGTCAGAAAATAGCCAAATCCTGGCCTTATTCTATACAGACATATAATGCACACATTGTATATACCCTTATGGTACTGACTAGTGTGGCTTCTTTTTATAGGCCACACTACTGTACCCCCATATACAACTGAACAGACACACTCCTGGCCTCTCACTGTGCACACATATATAACTGTACAGACACACTCCTGGCCTCTCACTATACACTCACATAAAACTGAACAGACACTCCTGGCCTCTCACTATACACTCACAAATAACTGAACAGACACGCTCCTAGCCTCTCACTATATACTCACATAAAACTGAGCAGACACACTCCTGGCCTCTCACTATACACTCATATATAACTGAACAGACACACTCCTAGCCTCTCACTATACACTCATATATAACTGAACAGACACACTCCTGGCCTGTCACTATACACTCACATATAACTGTACAGACACACTCCTGGCCTCTCACTATACACTCACATATAACTGAACAGACACACTCCTGGCCTCTCACTATACACTCATATATAACTGAATAGACACACTCCTGGCCTCTCACTATACACTCATATATAACTGAACAGACACACTCCTGGCCTCTCACTATACACTCATATATAACTGAACAGACACACTCCTGGCCTGTCACAATACACTCACATATAACTGTACAGACACACTCCTGGCCTCTCACTATACACTCACATATAACTGAACAGACACACTCCTGGCCTCTCACTATACACTCATCTATAACTGAACAGACACACTCCTGGCCTCTCACTATACACTCACATAAAACTGAACAGACACTGCTGGCCTCGCACTATACACTCACATAAAACTGAACAGACACACTCCTGGCCTCTCACTATACACTCACATATAACTGAACAGACACACTCCTGGCCTCTCACTATACACTCACATAAAACTGAACAGACACACTCCTGGCCTCTCACTATACACTCACATATAACTGAACAGACACACTCCTGGCCTCTCACTATACACTCACATATAGCTGAACAGATACACTCCTGGCCTCTTACTATGCACTCACATATAACTGAACAGACATACTCCTGACCTCTCCTTAAACACATAGCCTACTAACCTAATTACAGCCTGATGGGAATGTGCGAACTAAGTACATGTATGTATAATGTATGTATAATCGGAAATTACACAATGTGTATTTATTCAATATCTTGCATTGAGATGACAAACAAAAACCTCTGAGATGGTCACCATATGGTAAATAGTGAGACCTCTCTGAGTGTGGTGCTGGACTAGCAAATGCTTAGGTATCATTAGTTGGATTAATCCTTACTTGTTCCTCCTTCTTGGAGAAACAGATCATGATGAATGGAGGAGGCTGAGTGTGTGATTACACAAAACTCCCGCAGTGCCCTGGGGCGACAACACAACCTGGGGTGTGCCTTCTGATTATTAATGTATACAATAACTTTACTTTAAATAGTAAAAAGCAGTCATATAAGGCTAAGTAATATATCTTTGTATCATAATACAAAATAAATGTGAGTCAAACTAAAGAATACAGAAAAGTACATCTTGCATATAGAACTTAATACAATATTTTGTGCCACTTGTTCTGAATTTATCTCCATGAACAAGCTCACTAATAAAAAACCCTGATATACTATTTGGAAACCATATACATGTATTCTACTGAACAGACAGTGTAGCCTTTTCTGTGCACACTTGTACAACTAAACAAATAAAGTTCTGTCCTCTAAATATGCATACATGCACACAACATATATTAAATGTCTTGTAATAAATACAAATGTCAGAAAATAGCCAAATCCTGGCCTTATTCTATACAGACATATAATGCACACATTGTATATACCCTTATGGTACTGACTAGTGTGGCTTCTTTTTATAGGCCACACTACTGTACCCCCATATACAACTGAACAGGCACACTCCTGGCCTCTCACTGTGCACACATATATAACTGTACAGACACACTCCTGGCCTCTCACTATACACTCACATAAAACTGAACAGACACTCCTGGCCTCTCACTGTGCACACATATATAACTGAACAGACAGGCTCCTGGCCTCTCACTATACACTCACATATAACTGAACAGACACTCCTGGCCTCTCACTATACACTCACAAATAACTGAACAGACACGCTACTAGCCTCTCACTATATACTCACATAAAACTGAAGAGACACACTCCTAGCCTCTCACTATACACTCATATATAACTGAACAGACACACTCCTGGCCTCTCACTATACACTCATATATAACTGAACAGACACACTCCTGGCCTCTCACTATACAATCATATATAACTGAACAGACACACTCCTGGCCTGTCACTATACACTCACATATAACTGTACAGACACACTCCTGGCCTCTCACTATACACTCACATATAACTGAACAGACATACTCCTGACCTCTCCTTACACACATAGCCTACTAACCCAATTACAGCCTGATGGGAATGTGCGAACTAAGTACATGTATGTATAATGTATGTATAATCGGAAATTACACAATGTGTATTTGTTCAATATCTTGCATTGAGATGACAAACAAAAACCTCTGAGATGGTCACCATATGGTAAAGTGAGACCTCTCTGAGTGTGGTGCTGGACTAGCAAGTGCTTAGGTATCATTAGTTGGATTAATCCTTACTTGTTCCTCCTTCTTGGAGAAACAGATCATGATGAATGGAGGAGGCTGATTGTGTGATTACACAAAACTCCTGCACTGCCCTGGGGTGATAACATAACCTGGGGTGTGCCGTTCTGATTATTAATGTATACACTAATTTTACTTTAAATAGTAAAAAGCAGTCATATAAGGCTAAGTAATATATCTTTGTATCATAATACAAAATAAATGTGAGTCAAACTAAAGAATACAGAGAAGTACATCTTGCATATAGACCTTAATACAATATTTTGTGCCACTTGTTCTGAAGTTATCTCCATGAACAAGGTCACTAATAAAAACCCTGATATACTATTTGGAAACCATATACATGTATTCTACTGAACAGACAGTGTAGCCTTCTCTGTGCACACTTGTACAACTAAACAAATAAAGTTCTGTCCTCTAAATATGCATACATGCACACAACATATATTAAATGTCTTGTAATAAATACAAATGTCAGAAAATAGCCAAATCCTGGCGTTATTCTATACAGACATATAATGCACACATTTTATATACCCTTATGGAACTGACTAGTGTGGCTTCTTTTTATAGGCCACACTACTGTACCCCCATATACAACTGAACAGGCACACTCCTGGCCTCTCACTATGCACACATATATAACTGTACAGACACTCCTGGCCTCTCACTATACACACACATAAAACTGTACAGACACACTCCTGGCCTCTCATTATACACACATATATAACTGAACAGACACACTTTTGGCCTCTCACTATACACTCACATAAAACTGAACAAACACTCCTGGCCTCGCACCATACACTCACATATAACTGAACAGACACACTCCTGGCCTCTCACTATACACTCATATATAACTGTACAGACACACTCCTGGCCTCTCACTATTCACACATATATAACTGTACAGACATACTCCTGACCTCTCACTATACACTCACATATAACTGAACAGACACACTCCTGGCCTCTCACTATACACTCACATATAACTGAACAGACACACTCCTGGCCTCTCACTATACACACATATATAACTGTACAGACACACTCCTGGCCGCTCACTATTCACACATATATAACTGAACAGACACACTCCTGGTCTCTCACTATACACTCACATATAACTGAACAGACACACTCCTGGTCTTTCACTATACACTCACATATAACTGAACAGACATACTCCTGACCTCTCCTTACACACATAGCCTACTAACCCAATTACAGCCTGATGGGAATGTGCAAACTAAGTACATGTATGTATAATGTATGTATAATTGGAAATTACACAATGTGTATTTATTCAATATCTTGCATTGAGATGACAAACAAAAACCTCTGAGATGGTCACCATATGGTAAAGTGAGACCTCTCTGAGTGTGGTGCTGGACTAGCAAATGCTTAGGTATTATTAGTTGGATTAATCCTTACTTGTTCCTCCTTCTTGGAGAAACAGATCATGATGAATGGAGGAGACTGAGTGTGTGATTACACAAAATTCCTGCACTGCCCTGGTGTGACAACACAACCTGGGCTGTGCCTTCTGATTATTAATGTATACAATAACTTTACTTTAAATAGTAAAAAGCAGTCATATAAGGCTAAGTAATATATCTTTGTATCATAATACAAAATAAATGTGAGTCAAACTAAAGAATACAGAAAAGTACATCTTGCATATAGACCTTAATACAATATTTTGTGCCACTTGTTCTGAATTTATCTCCATGAACAAGCTCACTAATAAAAAACCCTGATATACTATTTGGAAACCATATACATGTATTCTACTGAACAGACAGTGTAGCCTTCTCTGTGCACACTTGTACAACTAAACAAATAAAGATCTGTCCTCTAAATATGCATACAAGCACAGAACATATATTAAATGTCTTGTAATAAATACAAATGTCAGAAAATAGCCAAATCCTGGCCTTATTCTATACAGACATATAATGCACACATTGTATATACCCTTATGGTACTGACTAGTGTGGCTTCTTTTTATAGGCCACACTACTGTACCCCCATATACAACTGAACAGGCACACTCCTGGCCTCTCACTGTGCACACATATATAACTGTACAGACACACTCCTGGCCTCTCACTATACACTCACATAAAACTGAACAGACACTCCTGGCCTCTCACTATACACTCACATATAACTGAACAGACACTCCTGGCCTCTCACTATACACTCACAAATAACTGAACAGACACGCTCCTAGCCTCTCACTATATACTCACATAAAACTGAAGAGACACACTCCTGGCCTCTCACTATACACTCATATATAACTGAACAGACACACTCCTGGCCTCTCACTATACACTCATATATAACTGAACAGACACACTCCTGGCCTCTCACTATACACTCATATATAACTGAACAGACACACTCCTGGCCTGTCACTATACACTCACATATAACTGTACAGACACACTCCTGGCCTCTCACTATACACTCACATATAACTGAACAGACATACTCCTGACCTCTCCTTACACACATAGCCTACTAACCCAATTACAGCCTGATGGGAATGTGCGAACTAAGTACATGTATGTATAATGTATGTATAATCGGAAATTACACAATGTGAATTTGTTCAATATCTTGCATTGAGATGACAAACAAAAACCTCTGAGATGGTCACGATATGGTAAAGTGAGACCTCTCTGAGTGTGGTGCTGGACTAGCAAGTGCTGAGGTATCATTAGTTGGATTAATCCTTACTTGTTCCTCCTTCTTGGAGAAACAGATCATGATGAATGGAGGAGGCTGATTGTGTGATTACACAAAACTCTTGCACTGCCCTGGGGTGACAACATAACCAGGGGTGTGCCGTTCTGATTATTAATATATACACTAATTTTACTTTAAATAGTAAAAAGCAGTCATATAAGGCTAAGTAATATATCTTTGTATCATAATACAAAATAAATGTGAGTCAAACTAAAGAATACAGAAAAGTACATCTTGCATATAGACCTTAATACAATATTTTGTGCCACTTGTTCTGAATTTATCTCCATGAACAAGCTCACTAATAAAAAACCCTGATATACTATTTGGAAACCATATACATGTATTCTACTGAACAGACAGTGTAGCCTTTTCTGTGCACACTTGTACAACTAAACAAATAAAGTTCTGTCCTCTAAATATGCATACATGCACACAACATATATTAAATGTCTTGTAATAAATACAAATGTCAGAAAATAGCCAAATCCTGGCCTTATTCTATACAGACATATAATGCACACATTTTATATACCCTTATGGAACTGACTAGTGTGGCTTCTTTTTATAGGCCACACTACTGTACCCCCATATACAACTGAACAGGCACACTCCTGGCCTCTCACTATGCACACACATAAAACTGTACAGACACACTCCTGGCCTCTCATTATACACACATATATAACTGAACAGACACACTTTTGGCCTCTCACTATACACTCACATAAAACTGAACAAACACTCCTGGCCTCGCACCATACACTCACATATAACTGAACAGACACACTCCTGGCCTCTCATTATACACTCATATATAACTGTACAGACACACTCCTGGCCTCTCACTATTCACACATATATAACTGTACAGACACACTCCTGGCCTCTCACTATACACTCACATATAACTGAACAGACACACTCCTGGCCTCTCACTATACACACATATATAACTGTACAGACACACTCCTGGCCTCTCACTATTCACACATATATAACTGAACAGACACACTCCTGGTCTCTCACTATACACTCATATATAACTGAACAGATACACTCCTGGCCTCTCACTATACACTCATATATAACTGAACAGACACACTCCTGGCCTCTCACTATACACTCACATATAACTGAACAGACATACTCCTGGCCTCTCACTATACACTCACATATAACTGAACAGACATACTCCTGACCTCTCCTTACACACATAGCCTACTAACCCAATTACAGCCTGATGGGAATGTGCGAACTAAGTACATGTATGTATAATGTATGTATAATCGGAAATTACACAATGTGTATTTATTCAATATCTTGCATTGAGATGACAAACAAAAACCTCTGAGATGGTCACCATATGGTAAAGTGAGACCTCTCTGAGTGTGGTGCTGGACTAGCAAGTGCTTAGGTATCATTAGTTGGATTAATCCTTACTTGTTCCTCCTTCTTGGAGGAACAGATCATGATGAATGGAGGAGGCTGAGTGTGTGATTACACAAAACTCCCGCAGTGCCCTGGGGCGACAACACAACCTGGGGTGTGCCATTCTGATTATTAATATATACAATAACTTTACTTTAAATAGTAAAAAGCAGTCATATAAGGCTAAGTAATATATCTTTGTATCATAATACAAAATAAATGTGAGTCAAACTAAAGAATATAGAAAAGTACATCTTGCATATAGAACTTAATACAATATTTTGTGCCACTTGTTCTGAATTTATCTCCATGAACAAGCTCACTAATAAAAACCCTGATATACTATTTGGAAACCATATACATGTATTCTACTGTACAGACATCTGTGCACACTTGTACAACTAAACAAATAAAGTTCTGTCCTCTAAAAATGCATACATGCACACAACATATATTAAATGTCTTGTAATAAATACAAATGTCAGAAAATAGCCAAATCCTGGCCTTATTCTATACAGACATATAATGCACAAATTGTATATACCCTTATGGTACTGACTAGTGTGGCTTCTTTTTATAGGCCACACTACTGTACCCCCATATACAACTGAACAGACACACTCCTGGCCTCTCACTATACACTCATATACAACTGAACAGGCACACTCCTGGCCTCTCACTATGCACACATATATAACTGTACAGACACTCCTGGCCTCTCACTATACACACACATAAAACTGAACAGACACACTCCTGGCCTCTCACTATACACACACATAAAACTGAACAGACACTCTCCTGGCCTCTCACTATACACTCACATATAACTGAACAGACACACTCCTGGCCCTTTCACTATACACTCACATATAACTGAAGAGACACACTCCTGACCTCTCACTATACACTCACATAAAGCTGAAGAGACACTCCTGGCCTCTCACTATAAACTCACATATAACTGAACAGACACACTCCTGGCCTCTAAATAAACACTTTTATATAACTGAACAGATACTCCTGGCCTCTCACATATAACTGAACAGACACACTGCTGGCCTCTAAATAAACACTTTTATATAACTGAACAGACATTCCTGGCTTCTCACTATACACACACATAAAACTGAACAGACACACTCCTGGCCTCTCACTATACACACACATAAAACTGAACAGACACTCTCCTGGCCTCTCACTATACACTCACATATAACTGAACAGACACACTCCTAGCCTCTCACTATACACTCACATATAACTGAACAGACACACTCCTGGCCTTTCACTATACACACACATAAAACTGAACAGACACTCTCCTGGCCTCTCACTATACACTCACATATAACTGAACAGACACACTCCTGGCCTCTCACTATACACTCACATATAACTGAACAGACACACTCCTGGCCTCTCACTATACACTCACATACACTCACATATAACTGAACAGACACTCCTGGACTCTCACTATACACTCACATATAACTGAACAGACACACTCCTGGCCTCTCACTATACACTCACATAAAACTGAACAGACACACTCCTGGCCTCTCACTATACACTCACATATAACTGAACAGACACTCCTGGCCTTTCACTATACACTCACATAAAACTGAGTAGACACTCCTGGCCTCTCACTATGCACTCACATATAACTGAACAGACACTCCTGGCCTTTCACTATACACACACATAAAACTGAACAGACACTCTCCTGGCCTCTCACTATACACTCACATATAACTGAACAGACACACTCCTGGCCTCTCACTATACACTCACATATAACTGAACAGACACACTCCTGGCCTCTCACTATACACTCACATAAAGCTGAAGAGACACTCCTGGCCTCTCACTATACACTCACATATAACTGAACAGACACACTCCTGGCCTCTAAATAAACACTTTTATATAACTGAACAGACACTCCTGGCCTCTCACATATAACTGAACAGACATTCCTGGCTTCTCACTATACACACACATAAAACTGAACAGACACACTCCTGGCCTCTCACTATACACACACATAAAACTGAACAGACACTCTCCTGGCCTCTCACTATACACTCACATATAACTGAACAGACACACTCCTGGCCTCTCACTATACACTCACATATAACTGAACAGACACACTCCTGGCCTCTCACTATACACTCACATACACTCACATATAACTGAACAGACACACTCCTGGCCGCTCACTATACACTCACATATAACTGAACAGACACACTGTTGGTCTCTCACTATACACTCACATAAAACTGAACAGACACACTCCTGGCCTCTCACTATACACTCACATACACTCACATATAACTGAACAGACACTCCTGGCCTCTCACTATACACTCACATATAACTGAACAGACACACTCCTGGCCTCTCACTATACGCTCACATAAAACTGAACAGACACACTCCTGGCCTCTCACTATACACTCACATATAACTGAACAGACACTCCTGGCCTTTCACTATACACTCACATGAAACTGAGCAGACACTCCTGGCCTCTCACTATGCACTCACATATAACTGAACAGACACTCCTGGCCTTTCACTATACACACACATAAAACTGAACAGACACTCTCCTGGCCTCTCACTATACACTCACATATAACTGAACAGACACACTCCTGGCCTCTCACTATACACTTACATATAACTGAACAGACACACTCCTGGCCTCTCACTATACACTCACATAAAGCTGAAGAGACACTCCTGGCCTCTCACTATACACTCACATATAACTGAACAGACACACTCCTGGACTCTAAATAAACACTTTTATATAACTGAACAGACACTCCTGGCCTCTCACATATAACTGAACAGACATTCCTGGCTTCTCACTATACACACACATAAAACTGAACAGACACACTCCTGGCCTCTCACTATACACACACATAAAACTGAACAGACACTCTCCTGGCCTCTCACTATACACTCACATATAACTGAACAGACACACTCCTGGCCTCTCACTATACACTCACATATAACTGAACAGACACACTCCTGGCCTCTCACTATACACTCACATACACTCACATATAACTGAACAGACACACTCCTGGCCGCTCACTATACACTCACATATAACTGAACAGACACACTGTTGGCCTCTCACTATACACTCACATAAAACTGAACAGACACACTCCTGGCCTCTCACTATACACTCACATACACTCACATATAACTGAACAGACACTCCTGGCCTCTCACTATACACTCACATATAACTGAACAGACACACTCCTGGCCTCTCACTATACACTCACATAAAACTGAACAGACACACTCCTGGCCTCTCCCTATACACTCACATAAAACTGAATAGACACACTCCTGGCCTCTCACTATACACTCACATATAACTGAACAGACACTCCTGGCCTTTCACTATACACTCACATAAAACTGAGCAGACACACTCCTGGCCTCTCACTATACACTCACATAAAACTGAACAGACACACTCCTGGCCTCTCACTATACACTCACATATAATTGAACAGACACACTCTTTGACTGTCACTATACACTCACATATAACTGAACAGACACTGATTGCCTCTCACTATACACTCACATATAACTGAACATACACTAATGGCCTCTCACTATACACTCACATATAACTGAACAGACATACTGTTGGCTTCTCACCATACACACACATATAACTGAACAGACACACTCGTGGCCTCTTTCAACACACACAATCTAGCCTGATGGGAATATGTGAAAACAACACACACAAAAACTACCGTAAGTACAGTACATTTATGTGTTATAGAAAAGCACACAACATCTTGCAGTGAGATGACAAACAGAAACATATGATGTGGTCATCATATAGTAAACTGATATCTCTGTGAGTGTGGTGCTGGGCTAGCAAATGCTTTTGAATTATGAAAGAAAAGAAAAGAAAACTTGCTGAATGGAGGAAGCGGCGTGTGAGATTATACAGTTTAAAAATACTAATAATAGTTCAACTACTTATGTACAAGTTTTTTGCCACAGTAAAGCTCAATAATAAACATTTCTGATAAACTGTTTTGTGGTGTGTTACACAATTAGACACAGTCATCAAGTTACTACTGTCGTTATTTACTTCAGTTGTCACCCGTTTCATCCAGTACTTACCTTTTAAAACAGCTATTACGTTACACAAAAACATGGAGTTTTTGGAGCAGATTCCCAAGCACTGACAAGGTGAGATGTTTCTGCTGTGTTATACTTGGTGACAGTAATTGTATTCTTTCAAAGACCCCTACTAGAATACAGAACAACCAAATAAATGACAATAAAGCTATTACTACTGGCCTCTATACACACATATTTCTTGCTTCTCACTATACACACATATACTACTGACCAGACGCACTACTGGCTTTTTATTATACACTCACATACAACTGAACAGGCACTGAACTTGACCTAAGCAAGGCCCAGTTGGTTTGTATGGATAAGGGTTAACACAATTACCTCTAACATATAATGATTAACCACAGACTACCTCTTGGTCTAAAATATAATAATTAAACACAGACCACTTCTTGGGAGGAAAAACTGGCCACAGAGTTTATTGGCAAACACAAATAGACATAATAAGCATAACCATTAATAAATAAACATAACCACGTGCGGGGAGGAGCCTGACCAGAGCCAGTAGGCCCTACACCCCGAAGCCTCATCCAGGGCCTACCGTGTAGCCACATCCGTACCACCGTAGGGTCGGATCTTACCCATTGTACTACTGTCCCGGCGACTCCCCCACCACCCGATGCTGTGACAACAACATAGACATAATTTGTTAATATATAAAATACATTAAAACAATGTAACAACCACAAGTCCTTCCAAAACAGGATAATTCTTCAACTTGCCAATATACATCATGAGTTTTTTTTTAATAAAAACATATCATAACGTTCAACAACAATACATTAGGGATGGATGGGTGGGTGGGTATCATCCTTCATTGCCAGCTGGGGGACTACTGGTGGAATTGGCGCCAAACCCGCCTATAAATGGCTGTGTTACCTTGGGGTGATAATACAACTCAAGGAGTGCTGTTCTGAATATTTGATGTCTGTCTAATTTTGGGTTTATTATGTTCAATAATAGAATAGCACTGTTAAACAATACCAATAATAGTTCAGCTAAAATTGTATGCACTTTGTAATAAATTTGTTACCATGATCCAGCTCACTAATAAAAACTCCTGATATACTGTTTTGTGGTGTGATACACACAATAAACAGTCATCAAGTTACTACTGTGGTCATTAACCTCATTTGCCTGTTGCATCCAATATTATTTTTTAATACAATAAAACTATTGCTATTGGCCTCTCACTATACCCATATATACTATTTTACAGACATATTTCTTGCTTCTCACTATGCACACCTATACTACTGACTAGATGCACTACTGGCTTCTTATATGCTCCCATACTACTGAACAGGCTCCTGACCTCTTACTATACACACACATATAATGCACATGCTTACACACTTATACAATGGAACAATGTGGCCACTACTCTTACTACATACTGTATGTATGCTACCAAACACAGGTATTTCTGGTCTTTGTCTATACACACAACTACAGAACAGAAACACTCCTGGTCTGTGTGGAGTATGTGAATACTAGTAACGTGCCCGTCATAAATGTCAATGTCATATATTATGTTCAATTGTCTGTGGTGTCTCTATATGTCTGTCTCTGAGTGCCATCTGTTTCTCTCGGTGCGCCCTCTCTCCATGTGCTCTATCTCTCTGTGTGCCATCTGTCTCTCTCTGTGTCCTCTCTCTTGGCTCTGTGAGCTCTCTGTTTCCCCCTCCCTCTGCCTCCTTTCTCCCTGCCTTCCTTCCTTCCTCCCTCTCTCCCTGCCTTCCTTCCTTCCTCCCTCTCTCCCTGCCTTCCTTCCTTCCTCCCTCTCTCCCTGCCTTCCTTCCTTCCTCCCTCTCTCCCTGCCTTCCTCCCTCCCTCTCTCCCTGCCTTCCTCCCTCTCTCCCCCTTCCTCCCTATCTCCCCCTTCCACCCTATCTCCCCCTTCCACCCTCTCTCCCCCCGCCCTCTGTCTCCCCTGCAGTTGCGCGGTAACCCCAGCTCGTTGGTAATCAGCATGTGAGTAGCGCATGCACAGTACATATCACGCAGGTGTTTCTGACATGCTGTAAACTATTATAGTGGATATTAAAATAAAAAGCCAATTCATTTAACACTAAGCTCGTTATATATATTCATAATGCCCACAAAGTGTATTAAATAAATGTACTGTAATAACAAATACAAACATATGAGATGGTCGCCATATAGTAAACTGATATCTCTCTGAGTGTGGTGCTGGACTAGCAAGTGCTTAGGTATCATTAGTTGGATTAATCCTTACTTGTTCCTCCTTCTTGGAGAAACAGATCATGATGAATGGAGGAGGCTGAGTGTGTGATTACACAAATCTCCTGCACTGCCCTGGGGTGACAACACAACCTGGGGTGTGCTGTTCTGATTATTCATTTGTACAATAGTTTTTGTTCAAATGTTAAAAAGTAGATAAATAATGTATTATCATAACAACATATCTTTCATTATATACACATGTACCAGTCTGTTGGCTATAAACTATTGGCCTCTTTACGCACATGTATACTTTACATTTATATACAGTACATACCATCCTGACCAGTTGTCTCTCTTTCTATCTCTGCACATATGTATTACCCAGACATACTCCTGGCCTACATACACATGTACTACAGACCAGGCCCACTCTTTGTCTATAGTCTCTCTTTCTTTCTCTACACATATGTATTACCTAGACATACTCCTGGCCTACATACACATGTACTACAGACCGGGCCCACTCCTAGTCTATAGTCTCTCTTTCTTTCTCTACACATATGTATTACCCAGACATACTACTGGCCTACATACACATGTACTACAGACCGGGCCCACTCCTAGTCTATAGTCTCTCTTTCTTTCTCTGCACATATGTATTACCCACACATACTCCTGGCCTACATACACATGTACTACAGACCAGGCCCACTCCTAGTCTATAGTCTCTCTTTCTTTCTCTGCACATATGTATTACCCAGACATACTCCTGGCCTACATACACATGTACTACAGACCGGGCCCACTCCTAGTCTATAGTCTCTCTTTCTTTCTCTGCACATATGTATTACCCACACATACTCCTGGCCTACATACACATGTACTACAGACCAGGCCCACTCCTAGTCTATAGTCTCTCTTTCTTTCTCTGCACATATGTATTACCCAGACATACTACTGGCCTACATACACATGTACTACAGACCGGGCCCACTCCTAGTCTATAGTCTCTCTTTCTTTCTCTGCACATATGTATTACCCAGACATACTACTGGCCTACATACACATGTACTACAGACCAGGCCCACTCCTAGTCTATAGTCTCTCTTTCTTTCTCTGCACATATGTATTACCCAGACATACTACTGGCCTACATACACATGTACTACAGACCGGGCCCACTCCTAGTCTATAGTCTCTCTTTCTTTCTCTACACATATGTATTACCCAGACATACTCCTGGCCTACATACACATGTACTACGGACCGGGCCCACTCCTAGTCTATAGTCTCTCTTTCTTTCTCTGCACATATGTATTACCTAGACATACTACTGGCCTACATACACATGTACTACGGACCGGGCCCACTCCTAGTCTATAGTCTCTCTTTCTTTCTCTGCACATATGTATTACCCAGACATACTCCTGGCCTACATACACATGTACTACGGACCGGGCCCACTCCTAGTCTATAGTCTCTCTTTCTTTCTCTGCACATATGTATTACCCAGACATACTACTGGCCTACATACACATGTACTACAGACCAGGCCCACTCCTAGTCTATAGTCTCTCTTTCTTTCTCTACACATATGTATTACCCAGACATACTACTGGCCTACATACACATGTACTACAGACCAGGCCCACTCCTAGTCTATAGTCTCTCTTTCTTTCTCTGCACATATGTATTACCCAGACATACTACTGGCCTACATACACATGTACTACAGACCAGGCCCACTCCTAGTCTATAGTCTCTCTTTCTTTCTCTGCACATATGTATTACCCAGACATACTCCTGGCCTACATACACATGTACTACAGACCAGGCCCACTCCTAGTCTATAGTCTCTCTTTCTTTCTCTACACATATGTATTACCCAGACATACTCCTGGCCTACATACACATGTACTACAGACCGGGCCCACTCCTAGTCTATAGTCTCTCTTTCTTTCTCTACACATATGTATTACCCAGACATACTACTGGCCTACATACACATGTACTACGGACCGGGCCCACTCCTAGTCTATAGTCTCTCTTTCTTTCTCTGCACATATGTATTACCCAGACATACTCCTGGCCTACATACACATGTACTACGGACCGGGCCCACTCCTAGTCTATAGTCTCTCTTTCTTTCTCTGCACATATGTATTACCCAGACATACTCCTGGCCTACATACACATGTACTACAGACCGGGCCCACTCCTAGTCTATAGTCTCTCTTTCTTTCTCTACACATATGTATTACCCAGACATACTACTGGCCTACATACACATGTACTACAGACCAAGCCCACTCCTAGTCTATAGTCTCTCTTTCTTTCTCTGCACATATGTATTACCCAGACATACTCCTGGCCTACATACACATGTACTACAGACCAGACCCACTCCTAGTCTATAGTCTCTCTTTCTTTCTCTGCACATATGTATTACCCAGACATACTACTGGCCTACATACACATGTACTACAGACCGGGCCCACTCCTAGTCTATAGTCTCTCTTTCTTTCTCTCCACATATGTATTACCCAGACATACTCCTGGCCTACATACACATGTACTACAGACCAGGCCCACTCCTAGTCTATAGTCTCTCTTTCTTTCTCTGCACATATGTATTACCCAGACATACTACTGGCCTACATACACATGTACTACAGACCAGGCCCACTCCTAGTCTATAGTATCTCTTTCTTTCTCTGCACATATGTATTACCCAGACATACTCCTGGCCTACATACACATGTACTACGGACCGGGCCCACTCCTAGTCTATAGTCTCTCTTTCTTTCTCTACACATATGTATTACCCAGACATACTACTGGCCTACATACACATGTACTACAGACCAGGCCCCCTCCTAGTCTATAGTCTCTCTTTCTTTCTCTGCACATATGTATTACCCAGACATACTACTGGCCTACATACACATGTACTACAGACCAGGCCCACTCCTAGTCTATAGTCTCTCTTTCTTTCTCTGCACATATGTATTACCCAGACATACTACTGGCCTACATACACATGTACTACAGACCAGGCCCACTCCTAGTCTATAGTCTCTCTTTCTTTCTCTGCACATATGTATTACCCAGACATACTCCTGGCCTACATACACATGTACTACAGACCAAGCCCACTCCTAGTCTATAGTCTCTCTTTCTTTCTCTGCACATATGTATTACCCAGACATACTCCTGGCCTACATACACATGTACTACAGACCAGGCCCACTCCTAGTCTATAGTCTCTCTTTCTTTCTCTACACATATGTATTACCCAGACATACTCCTGGCCTACATACACATGTACTACAGACCGGGCCCACTCCTAGTCTATAGTCTCTCTTTCTTTCTCTACACATATGTATTACCCAGACATACTACTGGCCTACATACACATGTACTACGGACCGGGCCCACTCCTAGTCTATAGTCTCTCTTTCTTTCTCTGCACATATGTATTACCCAGACATACTCCTGGCCTACATACACATGTACTACAGACCAAGCCCACTCCTAGTCTATAGTCTCTCTTTCTTTCTCTGCACATATGTATTACCCAGACATACTCCTGGCCTACATACACATGTACTACAGACCAGGCCCACTCCTAGTCTATAGTCTCTCTTTCTTTCTCTACACATATGTATTACCCAGACATACTCCTGGCCTACATACACATGTACTACAGACCGGGCCCACTCCTAGTCTATAGTCTCTCTTTCTTTCTCTACACATATGTATTACCCAGACATACTACTGGCCTACATACACATGTACTACGGACCGGGCCCACTCCTAGTCTATAGTCTCTCTTTCTTTCTCTGCACATATGTATTACCCAGACATACTCCTGGCCTACATACACATGTACTACAGACCAAGCCCACTCCTAGTCTATAGTCTCTCTTTCTTTCTCTGCACATATGTATTACCCAGACATACTCCTGGCCTACATACACATGTACTACAGACCGGGCCCACTCCTAGTCTATAGTCTCTCTTTCTTTCTCTACACATATGTATTACCCAGACATACTACTGGCCTACATACACATGTACTACAGACCAAGCCCACACCTAGTCTATAGTCTCTCTTTCTTTCTCTGCACATATGTATTACCCAGACATACTCCTGGCCTACATACACATGTACTACAGACCAGACCCACTCCTAGTCTATAGTCTCTCTTTCTTTCTCTGCACATATGTATTACCCAGACATACTACTGGCCTACATACACATGTACTACAGACCGGGCCCACTCCTAGTCTATAGTCTCTCTTTCTTTCTCTACACATATGTATTACCCAGACATACTCCTGGCCTACATACACATGTACTACAGACCAGGCCCACTCCTAGTCTATAGTCTCTCTTTCTTTCTCTGCACATATGTATTACCCAGACATACTACTGGCCTACATACACATGTACTACAGACCAGGCCCACTCCTAGTCTATAGTATCTCTTTCTTTCTCTGCACATATGTATTACCCAGACATACTCCTGGCCTACATACACATGTACTACGGACCGGGCCCACTCCTAGTCTATAGTCTCTCTTTCTTTCTCTACACATATGTATTACCCAGACATACTACTGGCCTACATACACACGTACTACAGACCAGGCCCCCTCCTAGTCTATAGTCTCTCTTTCTTTCTCTGCACATATGTATTACCCAGACATACTACTGGCCTACATACACATGTACTACAGACCAGGCCCACTCCTAGTCTATAGTCTCTCTTTCTTTCTCTGCACATATGTATTACCCAGACATACTACTGGCCTACATACACATGTACTACAGACCAGGCCCACTCCTAGTCTATAGTCTCTCTTTCTCTGCACATATGTATTACCTAGACATACTACTGGCCTACATACACATGTACTACAGACCAGGCCCACTCCTAGTCTATAGTCTGTCTTTCTTTCTCTGCACATATGTATTACCCAGACATACTCCTGGCCTACATACACATGTACTACGGACCGGGCCCACTCCTAGTCTATAGTCTCTCTTTCTTTCTCTGCACATATGTATTACATAGACATACTACTGGCCTACATACACATGTACTACAGACCAAGCCCACTCCTTGTCTATAGTCTCTCTTTCTTTCTCTGCACATATGTATTACCCACACATACTCCTGGCCTACATACACATGTACTACAGACCAGGCCCACTCCTTGTCTATAGTCTCTCTTTCTTTCTCTGCACATATGTATTACCCAGACATACTCCTGGCCTACATACACATGTACTACAGACCAGGCCCACTCCTAGTCTATAGTCTCTCTTTCTTTCTCTGCACATATGTATTACCCAGACATACTCCTGGCCTACATACACATGTACTACGGACCGGGCCCACTCCTAGTCTATAGTCTCTCTTTCTCTGCACATATGTATTACCTAGACATACTACTGGCCTACATACACATGTACTACAGACCAGGCCCACTCCTAGTCTATAGTCTGTCTTTCTTTCTCTGCACATATGTATTACCCAGACATACTCCTGGCCTACATACACATGTACTACGGACCGGGCCCACTCCTAGTCTATAGTCTCTCTTTCTTTCTCTGCACATATGTATTACCCACACATACTCCTGGCCTACATACACATGTACTACAGACCAGGCCCACTCCTTGTCTATAGTCTCTCTTTCTTTCTCTGCACATATGTATTACCCACACATACTCCTGGCCTACATACACATGTACTACGGACCGGGCCCACTCCTAGTCTATAGTCTCTCTTTTTTTCTCTGCACATATGTATTACCCAGACATACTACTGGCCTACATACACATGTACTACAGACCAGGCCCACTCCTAGTCTATAGTCTCTCTTTCTTTCTCTACACATATGTATTACCCAGACATACTACTGGCCTACATACACATGTACTACAGACCAGGCCCACTCCTAGTCTATAGTCTCTCTTTCTTTCTCTGCACATATGTATTACCCAGACATACTACTGGCCTACATACACATGTACTACAGACCAGGCCCACTCCTAGTCTATAGTCTCTCTTTCTTTCTCTGCACATATGTATTACCCAGACATACTCCTGGCCTACATACACATGTACTACAGACCAGGCCCACTCCTAGTCTATAGTCTCTCTTTCTTTCTCTACACATATGTATTACCCAGACATACTACTGGCCTACATACACATGTACTACAGACCAAGCCCACTCCTAGTCTATAGTCTCTCTTTCTTTCTCTGCACATATGTATTACCCAGACATACTCCTGGCCTACATACACATGTACTACAGACCAGACCCACTCCTAGTCTATAGTCTCTCTTTCTTTCTCTGCACATATGTATTACCCAGACATACTACTGGCCTACATACACATGTACTACAGACCGGGCCCACTCCTAGTCTATAGTCTCTCTTTCTTTCTCTACACATATGTATTACCCAGACATACTCCTGGCCTACATACACATGTACTACAGACCAGGCCCACTCCTAGTCTATAGTCTCTCTTTCTTTCTCTGCACATATGTATTACCCAGACATACTACTGGCCTACATACACATGTACTACAGACCAGGCCCACTCCTAGTCTATAGTATCTCTTTCTTTCTCTGCACATATGTATTACCCAGACATACTCCTGGCCTACATACACATGTACTACAGACCAAGCCCACTCCTAGTCTATAGTCTCTCTTTCTTTCTCTGCACATATGTATTACCCAGACATACTACTGGCCTACATACACATGTACTACGGACCGGGCCCACTCCTAGTCTATAGTCTCTCTTTCTTTCTCTACACATATGTATTACCCAGACATACTACTGGCCTACATACACATGTACTACAGACCAGGCCCCCTCCTAGTCTATAGTCTCTCTTTCTTTCTCTGCACATATGTATTACCCAGACATACTACTGGCCTACATACACATGTACTACAGACCAGGCCCACTCCTAGTCTATAGTCTCTCTTTCTTTCTCTACACATATGTATTACCCACACATACTCCTGGCCTACATACACATGTACTACGGACCGGGCCCACTCCTAGTCTATAGTCTCTCTTTCTTTCTCTGCACATATGTATTACCCAGACATACTCCTGGCCTACATACACATGTACTACAGACCGGGCCCACTCCTAGTCTATAGTCTCTCTTTCTTTCTCTACACATATGTATTACCCAGACATACTACTGGCCTACATACACATGTACTACAGACCAAGCCCACTCCTAGTCTATAGTCTCTCTTTCTCTGCACATATGTATTACCCACACATACTACTGGCCTACATACACATGTACTACAGACCAGGCCCACTCCTAGTCTATAGTCTCTCTTTCTTTCTCTACACATATGTATTACCCAGACATACTCCTGGCCTACATACACATGTACTACAGACCAGGCCCACTCCTAGTCTATAGTCTCTCTTTCTTTCTCTACACATATGTATTACCCAGACATACTCCTGGCCTACATACACATGTACTACAGACCAGGCCCACTCCTAGTCTATAGTCTCTCTTTCTTTCTCTGCACATATGTATTACCTAGACATACTACTGGCCTACATACACATGTACTACAGACCAGGCCCACTCCTAGTCTATAGTCTGTCTTTCTTTCTCTGCACATATGTATTACCCAGACATACTCCTGGCCTACATACACATGTACTACGGACCGGGCCCACTCCTAGTCTATAGTCTCTCTTTCTTTCTCTGCACATATGTATTACATAGACATACTACTGGCCTACATACACATGTACTACAGACCAAGCCCACTCCTTGTCTATAGTCTCTCTTTCTCTGCACATATGTATTACCCAGACATACTCCTGGCCTACATACACATGTACTAC
>CM050167.1:150357444-150462444 GCA_027410445.1 Discoglossus pictus
CATAGGGCGTGGTTAATAGATGATTGCGTGTTGAAATATCGATTCAACCAATAGGAAATGAATAAAGACAAGCACAGCCAATAGGCGCTAGGTGACTGCTTTGGGGTAGCCAATCAGTGGTACGTGCAAAGGTGGCGGTTGCAGTTTGAATTGAGCTGAGCGAGAAGCGGCAGTGTGCCTGACGGTGAAACCGCGAGTGTAAGGGGAGACTACGGAGACTACAGGTAGGAGTGGAGCGTTGTTATGGGGGGCGCGTAGAGCTGGATAGGGTGATGTTTGGGGCTACTATCTTTAATGGGCAATATCAGCCGGTGTGTAGTTATCCTGGGCGGATGTGGGTGACCATAATACACAGGGTTATACCATGCATTAGATAGAAAGAAGACCCTCTCATTACTGATGTTACACAAAGCAGCTATGCATGAGATCCTGACGACTAAAGGTGTAACATAATACATGGGATTGGCTCTACTCTCAGTAGTAACAGTACATATCACATATAATAATGGCCACTTGGTAAGATGGTCCGACTGCAGACTGGGGATCTCTATATTAATCTGAGACCTTCTGGTATTATTATCATCCTTTATTTGTAACATCCCAACATATTCCATATTGTTATACATGGCTTGAGTAAAAGAAACACAATGGAGGGCCCTGTGTTTGGGAATAAGCATCAGGTCCCCAAGGCTATAAGCTCCAAGGACCTTCTAAGATTGAAAGAAACTCACAATATTACTAAAGTATACCTGATTAAATACACAGGGATATAACATGGATAGCACAGCACGTTATAACTGCTATAAACACATAAAAGTGGCCTGCACACAGCTGAGACATTCCTAAGTGGCAAAGAGAGAATAAACTAAGGATTACTTTAGGGTATCTGTGAGACAAGATGATTGGAAACAGATAAGAAGTTGTAAGTGATAAAATGAACAAAATGCAAGGAGAGTAGTTGCTGTATATGTCAGGGGTTTGCACATTTTTACTCCTGACTCCCAAATTTTTAGTTATACTCTATTTCTATATAATACATAAACTGGCTCCTAAAAAAAGAAAATATCCGTCGGCCTCCTAAGCCCCGGTTACATATGTCCTCTTCTGTTGTACAATGCAGACCTCTATTCACCTTTACCTGTATTTGACTTTCCATTTCCAAGCCTCCTACCTCTCTGACAGGGTGGTTATCTAAAGCTGGAGCTATCCAGTACTGTATGTGATGGTTATATCTCTGAATATTTTGTTTGGTCCTATCCTCTTATGGTAGCGCAGCCCAAGGCAGTGGCGGTGAGCATCCGCTAGATGGCGCTGCTGATAATCCAGTGCCATATCATAGTCCAGGCTTGGGTAAACTGTTAGGGTTAGGCTAACACTTTGAACTTCTCTCACATATCGTCAGCGCCATCTAGCGGCCCTGTCCCGACACCATAACAGGGTAGATTCTTTTGTTTTTTAACACTTCCAAAATATTTTGCAATTTAACAGTTGAAGGTTTTCAATCTCCGCTCCAGTGTCCATTCTTCGGATTCAAATATATAAATATTTTTGTTAATGTCAGTATGCGTTTGCTTTTCAAATTTAAGGTTGTGGAGCACAATTAAGTTTACGTTTTAAGTTTAAATGCAAGTAAAACATGCTCTTAATTGCATTAAATAGTTATGGTCCAAGTGCTCTTAATTAAACACAATTTTAAACTTCATTGACACTAATAGTAAATGTGCAGAGCATGCTGTAAAGTGTAGGTCTCATTAGCAGATAAGTATGACTTGTATGTCTATACTAAAGATCACTGGTGAGCGGGGGCAAGCCCGCCGAGCAGTTGTAGGATCGGGACGGTGTCGGGACAGGTCTGCCTCTGCAGTGCGGCCTCCGACAGCTAGATGGCGCAGACGATATGTGAGAAGTTCTAAGCTTATAATGTTGGCCTAACCGTTTACCAAAGTCTTGACTCTATGATATGGCACCGGAATATCGGCAGCGCCATCTAGTGGATGCTCACTGCTGCAGCCTTATGCTGCGCTACCATAAGAGGATAGGACCAAGTTGTATATAGGGATGTGTCTTGCTATGCTCTAAGGCATTTAAAAAAAACCAAAAAACACATTAATAATTATTCTATTGCTGATGCAATAATGAAAAGTCCCTTTAATTATAATTTGTATACTGGTCGCTTGTTTGTTTTGTTTTTTCCTTTTACTCTATATTGCACTAGTGTTTATTTACATGGTGCTCATCTCATGCTTCTTCCCAATCAGGATGTCGTACAAGGAGAATATCATTCCTTTC
The DNA here is from genome assembly GCA_027410445.1 of Discoglossus pictus. Classification (NCBI taxonomy): domain Eukaryota; kingdom Metazoa; phylum Chordata; class Amphibia; order Anura; family Alytidae; genus Discoglossus; species Discoglossus pictus. Next base: position 150,359,734 of record CM050167.1, read on the forward strand.
TCCAGTAGTGGCAAGGTATGTGTCTTTTAAATCTATGTAGTAATAGATCTTAAAGAAGCCACTGTAAACACATGCATAGAGGTTACCCTAGCAGTAGTGATTCTATATTAAAATTGCAGTCTCTTCTTCTTCTCTCCACAGTTCACAACTCCATCCAGTGCCTCGGGAGCTCAGCGAGTCCTGAGGAAGGAGCCTTTTGTATCCATGTTCACAACACCATCTGAATCTCTACTGGCACAGAGGGCTCAGATGTCTCGTATCACACCTTCCACCACCTCCCACATGTCAGGTACCTTGGGGCATTATGGATAACTTTTTGTTCTCTTTATATTCATGCTGAGAAATGGGAAGCCCATTCTAACCTGTTATCTTTTTTTCTGTTTAGTTATGGCTGGCAGAGTGGCAATAAATGCTGACAGTTCTTCCCAAAGCATTGCCCCACCAGAAACGTAAGTGATTGTCCCAGTACACTACAAACCTATTGTTTCGAAATATTAACATATGTGCTCTCATAGTGTAGGTTAGGCAGGTTCAGTAATAGATGACTACACACAGGCCTGGATTTGAGGATTTTCTTTCTGTGCACAGCAGAATCAGCCAGGATGACTGTAGAAGCAATAGTCTAACCTGTACACGGTAGGGATGTCCTCATATCCTGGCGTGTGTGTGTGTGTGTATGTGTGTCTCTCCAGGACCAACCTTGCCTATCCTGGTATAGAGGGACTGTGAAATATCCTTAGAGCAGAAGAGTGTGGCTTGCACACAGACTATGTATGCTCGATGTGCAGTTGACTACCTGGAAGACAATGGACCCAGTGCCTCCGGTGCTTATCAATAAAAATGTCAATTGAGGATCAGAAAAGCAGGTGGATACCTCACAATGGGAGAATTCATTGTTTGGATATAGGAAACTGTAATTTTATAATATGGCATTCAATTGATAAGTACGTATTACCTCGACGTTGAGCTATTCCATATTTATTTTTTCATATGGATTGCTGTGAACATTCAAATCTACAACATTTTATGTGTTATGTGTCTTATTTCTGTAAAACAGCTGAGGCAATTATTAATATCTGTAAATCTTATCTGTTTTGAAATTGGGCACTTAGCAGTGGCGGAAAAAAACACTGATGAAACATTTTTGTCTTTTTTTTTACAGCATCAAGAAGAAGTTTCAAATAAATGACTTTGATATTGGACGTCCACTTGGGAAGGGGAAATTTGGCAACGTATATCTGGCCCGGGAGCGACAAACAAAGTTTATCGTGGCCTTGAAAGTGCTGTTTAAATCTCAGCTGGAGAAGGAATCAGTGGAGCACCAGCTACGGAGAGAAATTGAAATCCAGTCTCACCTCAGGTGCCCATCTCACCCATTTAATCATTATTTGTTCATGTCTATAACCAGGGATTAAAATGCCTTGGGTGCACATCTGGATGTTACATAGGACTTGATATGCGCGGTGGGGATCTGAGTATTGCTAGTCTGTTAGCTGATGTTTGGATAAAACATTATATTTGGATAAACCATACATAAAGGGTCACTGTATATATATTGGGGGTTTAATTGATCGGCAATAAAATCAAAAATTCAACGGCGCTTATATATGGTAGCTGCCAGCAGAGCTACTTCTCTTGGTCTCTTATTGGGTATCCAGAGAGTGGGACCAGATCTGCTCGGGAGACAATCCTATATTTTCTTAGAGACTGGTCTGAAGGAAAAATATTAATGTCAGAGCTCCTAATAGGGGATGGAGAGAAGCATTTCTGCTGGAGATCAAGTTTCAGTTGTCTTTAAAATGCTACATTAAAAATGTTGACACTTATTTTATTGCTATTCACTTACAAAGTAAACTAAACACAATTGTATGACTGCTAACATGTTTCTTAAATAATTAGAAATAGGGATACACTAGTTCCTTCTTGTAGAGGGTACTTGTGACCACTTTACCCTCTAAGCTGCGTGTGCACACAAATCCTGGGAGGTATTTAATCCTAGTTTTCCTCATGAATTTTTTCACACAGGGAGCAATAGATCTCAATTGAGCCTTTTGCCTTGTATGGTTCTTTTATTTGTTATGTGCATTGAAACACTACAGGGAAGGGTGAATGATGCCAATGCTCCCTTTGAGAAAGTGCTGGTGGGCAGATAAATGCATTAGGGCAAATCTGGACGTCCGGTTCTGACGTCAGACGCCGACGTCCAAGGTTGGCTTGCTCTCTCAAAGCATCGGGGGCATTCACCCTTCCATTCTGTGTAAACAGCGTTTCAGTGTGCGCGCATAACAAATCAAAGAATCGCATCGGGGGAAAAGGGTCAATGGAGATCTATTTCTCCCTGGGAGGAAAAGGTTAATGGGGGAAAACATTATGTACACATAGAAAAGGATATAGTGTCAATGGAGATTTATTTCTGCCTGGGTGGAAAACGTTTGTGGGAAAACTAAGATTACATATCCACCTAATAGGGAGTTAGAAATTAATGTTCTTTCATATGAAATTTGTACCTGGCTAATTTCCGGTGGAGATAAAGACTGCGTACTTGGTGGGAAGAAAGAACAGAATCTGTGGTTAAATGACTTAAGGACTCCCCCTATTTAGAATATCTGAAAGATTAAAAAAATAGTGCAATTTGATGGTATACTATGTAAGCTATGTTTAAGTGCGCTCTAAAATATGGACGAATTCCCGCCACCATCATTAAAACACTTAAAATGAATATAGTATAAAAGCCATTACTGTATAATTACTCCCACCCTAATTCACACCTCTCCCCCATCAAAAGGAACAGCCTGATAGAAAAGTTAAAGATCACTCTTATTGACATGATTACAGCAATTAGAACTCTCCAGCAACCAGGAAAAAAATGAATCCTGTACTTTAAATAAAAATTAAGATTTACAGGGCTCAGCAAATGCCAGGAGCCAGATTGTCATGCCACAAAATGATTACAGGCACCTACATTTCTGCACTTCAGTTTTACCTGGAAGCAGACAGGCATGAGGGACTGAGCCAGTGCAGTGTTGGCGTTGCATTCCCTGGGTTCAGCAACGCACCCTCCAGTCAAACTTTATTTGTGAAAGCTGCTGCTGTAAGAGCAGCCCTCGCTGACAAATATACTTAGCAGAGCATCCTATGTGCAGCTAATCTAGGCCTCTTCTACTAGTAACTCTCCAGCAACCAGAAGCTACAGTTATCTGGCATATACCAATCCCCGTGGGTGCCAGATATCTGAGAGTCTAGCATTATAAGAGGAGTTTAAGATCTATTGTAAATTCAATAGCTCTGCAGCATTGTGGAAAGAGTTCACCCAATATTATTTATGTACAATTTTTTAAGAATGTTGAATTCCTGTTAAATGTCAAAGCAAATTAAAACACTTAGTGTTAGTAATCCATTTCTACATGTAAAACTTGCTACATTTCTTAATGCACACTTTCATACTTTGTTCTATTGTAAACAAATGCTACATTTTAAAGCAATGTATGATAGTGAGCTTAAGACACAATAACCTTGATTAGCACCTGACTCGCCAATGTGCACAAAAGTTTACTCTCTTTGCAAAATGTTGCACAACAGAAACTTTTAGCACAAGCCCACTCCAAAAAATTTGAGGGCACATAGACTGTGACCTTTCTCCGCATGGCCTTTCCTGGCAATCTTGGTGAGGAGCTGTGAGCACAACAGATCATGATTTTTTTTTTGTTTACTTTTTTTAGTCACCCAAACATCCTCCGTATGTATAACTATTTCCATGACCGCAAGAGAATTTACCTGATCTTGGAGTACGCACCCCGGGGTGAGCTGTACAAGGAGTTACAGAAGTATGGACGATTTGATGAGAATAGAAGTGCTACAGTAAGTAGAGGAGGCCTCGGAATGCACCCTGTGATTTTGAGATCACTTGTTTAAATGTGTGAATTAAAAACTGGAAACCTTTCAAGTCTCTTTAATATTAAAATGAACTATGCGGGGGGGGGGGGGGGGCTATTTAATGGGACATGAAAAGTTTCTGCCTAGAATGTTACAAAAGGTTCTTAAATGGTGTTCCCTTGTACCCCTCATGAAAATGGTGCACAGTGTTTCATAGGAACAACTCTGAAAAAGTATGTTGGCACACTGAAGTCACTGATTGGCTAATTTGAAACACTGCACTTCATAGTCTGGGTTTGCCCTCTGCTGCTCATGAATAACCACGTGTTAAATAGAATGATTTCAGGCAGAAAAAGAGCTTATTAGTTCTTAATAAAATAAAGTACATGAAAGTAAATAGTGTGTAATATTACTAGTGAAATCCAGAAACCTTCCATATCCCTTTCGAAGGTTTCAGTGAGTAAAAATGGCTTTTAAACAGTCCCTGCAAAGGCTTGCCCCTATAGCTTATGCATACAAGTTGTCCCTCTTAACATTAACAAATTATGCAAGCTAGGGCATATGATGAACAAAATCTTTAAAGCACTAGTTTTTCGTTTAGTAAATATGTTCCTACCATTGTGTATTAAACTGCAAAATAACCACTTCTGAGTAACGACTTGGTGATGTAGTATAGGTTGCAATATATGATTTAAAACTAGGTAATAAGTGGTTTATCAGTTGGTAAAATGTGACTTATTCTTTTATTTTATTATACATTTGATAAGCACTTTAGGCTTTTTTTTGTATTATTATTATACTATATTTGTATCCTCTGCTGTCATAGTTTACAGTAAAGGAGCCGGTACTACGGAGTAGGAAATCTGAACAAATAGAATTGCAGTTGGCGGTTAGAATTGTTTTGACTGGAAGTGTTCGCTAACTGAGCTTGAGAATTGGGTACTTTAGCCCTGATTTCATACAAAAAGGTCCTCCCTTTTGATTCTCTCACAAACAGGGTGATAAACCACAAAACCATGCCCAGTTAGTATATCTATACATCTAGATCAGAATGATAAGTCTGTAGTGTTTCTGTTAGATCGGAATAATGATACCCAAATTGTTAGAAATATGTGTATTGTAAGATTGTATGTGCTCATGTGGTTTATCACCCACCTCTGTGAGGGATAGTCTCATAAGGTTATTAATAGATTGTGGTGTCTGATATAATTTATGCTTAAAATGCCCAGATTTAACTCCTTTATTGAATACTAAGCTATAATTTTATATTTAATTTCTACAGTAATTGGAACTTTTGCTGTGCTACTTTTTTTAAATATTGTATTTTATTTCAAATGGTCTTTGGATTCTAGTTTCCCTAAATAGATTTTCTTACTTTATATCCTTGTTTTTCTATTTTATGGACTTCCTTATTTCACTGCAAATCCTTCAATACCCTCCTTTCTTAACCACACTTTGCTTGGTCAGGAGTTCCACTGGGTGACTCACTTCTGTCTAAAAGTGCTTCTTCCCTCTATTCTCTCCCTACAGTTCATTGAGGAGCTGGCTGATGCCCTGCTTTATTGCCATGACAGGAAAGTCATCCACAGAGACATCAAACCAGAGAACCTGCTCATGGGATACAAGGGGGAACTGAAAATAGCAGACTTTGGCTGGTCTGTTCATGCCCCCTCTCTTAGGTAATCCGCATTACAATGAGACAAATGGATTAATTCATAATGTTAATGCATTTTATAGTACATACTGCTGAGGATACTCAATCTCATTTCTTTTGCAGGCGTCGGACAATGTGTGGAACACTAGATTATCTGCCCCCCGAAATGGTTGAAGGCAAGACCCATGATGAGAAGGTGGATCATTGGTGCACAGGCATCCTATGCTATGAATTTTTGGTTGGGAAGCCCCCCTTTGAAAGCCCAAGTCACGGAGACACCCACCGCAGAATAGTCCATGTAAGCTGGTTTCCTGTGTTTTTTTATAATGTTCCTCATACACTTCCACTTAAACTGGATTCTATGCTGTATCACTTATCACAACAAACAGTCATCTTTCCTAAACTACAATGGTATTGGTTATCCCCTTAAATACTCCTTCTCTCCCCACAGGTTGACCTGACGTTTCCCTCCTTCGTGTCTGAGGGAGCTAAAGATCTGATCACCAAACTTCTCCGCTATCACCCATCACAGCGCCTCTCTCTTAAAGGTGTTATGGAACACCCCTGGGTAAAAGCAAACTCCCGCCGAGTCTTACCACCTGTCTTCAACACCACCAAATAGGCCTAGTTATCAACAATGTCTAATATTGTTACTCCTCTGCCAAAGCTGCCAGGCCTTGCTGTACATGCTACACGCTGTAATACTACATACACAACCTCTATATGTGCACATGTGGCTGGTATTGTACAGACCATGCTCAATAAACTATTGCTTCATGCAGGTGGCAAAGCTCCAGAGAGCTGATAGTGCGGACCTTTACCACATTACCGTGGATGTGAATACTGCTTGATACCAATGTATCAATTTGATATCCTGAATCTGGAAATGTAATAAGTGCACTTGAAACTGATTTTGTTGTTTGTTAACTTTTTTGTGTGAGTTTTTATAATTGGTGTATATATTAGGAATACCCTGTGGGGAGTTGCTGACTATTATACTTCCCTCTCTTTTTTTTCTTTCATGAGCTTACAGACCGTTTTGCCTGAGCTCTCCTTCCTTTTTTTTTTTCTTATCTGATTTATTGCATAACTTGTTTTGTAACTTTATGTTTTTATAAGCATTTTTATGCAGAAACAAATATAAAAAAAATAAACACATTTTAAATATGACTCCAATGTCCTTCTGTATATGGCACCATGACAGTACATTATATAAAACCATAAAAATATATATCTACTTTTCTGAAAAGGAATTTTCCATCAAAAATGTAATATTCCGAATTATTACCTTAGTAAATCAGGATCCTGAGTGTCCAGAATAACCTGGTGGTGTTTGACTAGTAACTTTAAAATGGGTCTCTCCACTCCCTCCCCTGTGTCTTTCTCCCCCTTCTCCCTCCTGTTTGCATTTACAGGTATGAAACCATTTTCGGGCTTGGGAAATTTTCCCTAAGGCCGAAATGTGTTTCCGATTTTATGTGCTTGAAGAAAAGTTATGGCTTTACAGACGCTGCCATTTTTCCCCTCACTTTGCTGTTTTCAGACCTCCCACAAAACGCCAATAAAATATCAAATTAGCTTGCAACCTCACTTACCGGCTCCCTGCCTCTCCCCCTGTGCTGTGTGTGAGGTTGGAAGTTATTTTTATTTTTTTTATTAACTGGTGTTTTTTAGCGGTCTAATTGGAAAAAAATGGCGGCTGTTAAAGCCGTAATTTTTTTTTGAAGCCTGTAACGCCGAAGACGTTTTTGAGCCTCACAATGAGTGCCTTTGGTGCTCATTGCAGCCCCGTCATGTCAGTTACATACAGGCCCCGGTCAAACCTGTAACTTTCGGGGGCATGCGATGAGCCCTTTCAGTGCGCAAGCCCGTCATTTTTAACTTTGCGTGACCAACTTCGTAAGTACAACTATATATGTGATCAGGTGCAGGATGCAGAACATTGTCAAAGTGTTTATCAAAATACTGATTATAGATATTTGCAGTTATCTGGCATCGGCGATTGCAATTGAAACAATGTGGTTGTAGCTGTTAAAATTGCTCTGTACCTTTTTTTAAACCAGCAAGGAACAGAGCGGCGCAACTTTCCAGAGATCTGATGAAGATTAAGTCTCTAGGACATATGAATAGCCAAGGAAATGCAAAGATGCTACCATCCATATAATGAGAACAGATCATCCCTGTATCTACTGATTGATAGCAAAGTACTATTTGGAAAGCACCCGGTGGACAGGGCCAGGAGATAATTTGGGGGTAAGAGATGCTACCATTCCTACACTATAAGGGAAAGTTGCACACATCATCCCTATGGTCTGTGAAATGAAGTTAAACCTAGCAAACTCATGGAGCCACCATTAAAAAAATCATTCATGCTGACTCTCCTCTTACAATGCTAAAGAACATATCTGTGGGTTTCAGCTACTCTCTTCACAAGGCATGGCTTGGGTTTCTCCTAATAAAAAATGAGGACAATAACACTGTTTATTCTCAAAGCTTGAAAAATGCTTCGGCAATGGAAAAGGATAAACGGATTATAAAATGTAGCAGCTATATTGAATGTTGAGAACTTGGCATCATGCGCACAGTTCGTAGATAAATCTAACAAGTTTTCTGCTGAGAAGCCGTCAGGTTATTAACCAGTCATCTCTTCTAGCTTCCACTGAAGATTTAATTTTGAGATGACTGCTTGAAGTGGTCAGTTGGTATGTGTCAAATGGGCTTTTCAGGGTCACTGTGGTTTATAAAAACTTTACATACTTGTAATAGATATATTTATTACATGCATATCTCATTGGTCCTCTAAGACTCCCTATGGGCTGACTTTATTACGATCAAGCCTTATCAGTTGGCAACCCAGTAACATTTATTATATGCTGCTTGGCCATCCACAGGTCAACAGATAAAATGTTCTTCAGGGTGTAGATCACAAGGTATAAAAGAACACCCTTGATTTTAAAATATGTAATGCTGATAAGGCTACCAGGAAAAATGTAATTATTTAGTGTATTTACTTTGTCACCATTCCTCTCCTATCCAGTTTATGGGAGAGACTCCTGCCATGCAATACTGCTATAAGTGGTGACCAGAAAAGAAAATTACGGTAACATGTTAACTTAATTTTATTTTAGCCTCACCTCTTATGTGTTATTGGGTATGTGTTTTGCCTACAAATGCAGTGTTTTGAATATGTCTACACAGAAAACCTTTGATTGCATGATATTGATGAGTCTACCTTCTGATTGGCTAATTTTTTTATTTTTTTTTGTAGAGCACACTCAAGTTGTTACAAATAACACCTGGTAGGGAATATATATATATATATATATATATATATATATATTATGTGTGTAGACAATTTTATTCTACTGCTTTATATTTAGAAATGTTTCTCTGTCATACCAAAAGTGCTCAGCTGTTTAATACTGTAAATACCATTTTGGGTACAAAATTAGATTTTTTTTTTAAATCCACTGAAAAGTTTCATGTCAATACATAATGTGTAAATATGCAAGAGGGGAGAAAATAATTTTAATACAGTTGCAGGGGATTATTTAGATTTATGTGAATTGCATACTATTGCAAAAGTCCCAGTTATTGCACAAATGAAATATATACCTATAAATATCATTTTTTTTTTTTTTTTTAGTGGTAGCGTTAGATTAATGGCCTTCCATTTTCTGCAGTTTGTTTTTATTTATTTTATTATATAGATATCAAAATACATTAATTTAGCAGCATATCTTCCAAGTTATTCAAAAATGTACAAAACATATACACTTACATAGACCTACTACAAACCGTAATTGAGACGAAGGGGAGCATCAACATTCTTCTTTTTTTAGCTGTTCCCACCTTTCCCATTTATTTGAAAGCTTATTAATTGTGGTATTTGCATCTATAATACCAATGTCTCATTTGATGTTATACAATCTATCAATATTGATAGCTATTTTGTTCCAAGAAGGACGTTTTCCTTGTTTCCAATATTTGGCTATAATATTATTATTTAATTATTAGCAAGATTTGAATCTCCAAATATTTTTCACTTTCTTTAATAGAATTAGGAAACATGAGGAACAGCACCAGTCCTGGGTTTTTGCTTAATGGAGTTTTAACAATAGATATTATACTTTCCAAGCACATAGACCAAAATTCCTCTACTATAGAGCAATCCCACCATATATGCTTGTGGGTACCCTGACCATTACAACCTCTCCAGCACATATAAAACTTCTGTAACAGAGTTAGTACTCTGTACCATCTTTGTAATTATTTAAAGTGTGTTTCTCTAAGCCTGGTGCAAAATACAGCCCTAGTAGTTGAAGCAAATGTTTTTAACCACACTGAAATATCCCATTGGGTATCAAAATCTCTCTCCCAACAGTCAACATAGGAAGATTTCACAAAATAGGTAATAATTTCCTTAACGTCAATACAGTCTGATATGCCTATCTTTTTCCCTTTCTTATTGAAACATCTCTCAAAGTCAGTAAGGGGGTTCTTAAAAGTTAAATCAAGATTAGATTTTTTTTTTAATAATCTCCTTTTAAAGTATTATGTTCCAACCATCTTCTGCAGTTTGTTAATATTGTATTTTACCTTGTTCTTGTCCCCTGTACATCGCTATGGAATATTTTGGCATGGTACAAATAAAAATTAATAATAACAATGGAGCTTGAAAGTAGGTGTTTTAAGCATAAACTATCTGAAACTATCCTCCCTTTCTACTAGTAATTGAGAACTTCCTGCTAGCTTTGTAAAGCAGTTTCTGTGCAGGAATCACTGGGTCCTCATCGCAAAGGGAGGCTTTCGTATGGGGCTGCTACAGCAGCAATGTCCTATCCCTGGGGCATGGCTACTTAAATAATGGAGAGTTGTGAGCTCAAGGCTTTCCCAGGAGATGCTCACGCAGGGGGAAATGAGGCATTGTGTTCGTGAAGAAGCACTTTTGTGGCTTTATTTGAATTAGCCAAGGGGGTAGAAGGAGTGACCAGAAGAGCTCTAAGTCACCCTACACAAGCAGGGACTCTAAAGTAGATTTTTGCCTCAATATAATAGAAAGCTTAGTGAATATAGCCAATTGGATGTATTCTGTAATACAACATGTAAGTGTTCTTGCAGTGCATGTGGCAAAGTATTTGTTTTGAGGTACACCAGACACTGCCTAAGATTTGCTGGCACCTTGGCCCCTCATTTTCCCAATTTCCTCCTGCTAAAATAAACATCCAGAGCCTTGTACCTTAGTTAATTACCATACACTGGGAGAGACTCAGGGGGATGGATTATTAAGTTGGACATGTGGATGTGTTGTTTGTTTCCTGTTTAATGTCTGACTGCCCGTTAGTTCAGTCCCGTATAAAACTATTTACTTATACTCAATAAAGTTAGCTCAGGTAAACAACTGCAAGGGTGAGAGCTGCATTTCACCTAAGGATAATATACTCACCCAATACACGAACCCAACAGGTGAGCGTTCCAGAAGGTGTCTGTCCTGTTGGTTCCATATCATATCAAATTGGGGGCAATGGTAGGTTCGTCAGCCTGACCATACTGCTCTGTTTAAGTCATGTCGGAGTGCAATGAGCTCACAATGCCTGAACTCCGGAGGCTAGTTCAGACTCAAGGAAGATGACTGGTTCAAGGGATTGTCCACCTTTGGTCCAGTCACTCAGAAAGTTGAATGGGTAGCTGGACCTATCTGAGGCTGGTTCTGTAGTTTCAGGCATCACCTACTTCTCTGGGTGAACCCAACTTGGGCAATGAGGTGTCCTGGGGGATATCAGTCCCATATAGCCTTGCTTGGTGGATTGTTATCTCCTGAGGTTGGGGGACTCATCTTGGCAGCCATCACCCAAGAGATTGCTGGAGAGAACATGTTTTGTGAAGAGAGAAGGTTGTCCCATTTTGTCAGGGTAGAACATGTTACAGCGGATCAAGCGGTCTAAAACTCTCCTATCATAGCTTTAAAAGGTTTGAGGACACTACTGGGCATATGGATGGGTTTTTACAGGACTTTGAGATGTAATGCAGACCCCAATCACATCGATAGAGAGGAATGGGTTTGAATTTTGGTTGGGTTGTTGAGCGGTTGAGGCAGCACAGCCTACTATCCCATTACAGCAGAGGATTATGAGGAAGGTGCTGTTAGTCCAATATGCCATCACACCCGAGATCTATTGCAGACAATTCATCAAGCTTACCAAGGCGAAAGGAAACACCTTCTCAGAGGTGGTCTAGAAGCATAGGCGTGCTCTGGATGGGTGGTGGAAAGGCAAAGAACTAAGTCTTTAGGAAATGCTGGTTAAATGGTGGTCATTGAGCAATTCAAGATTTGCCCTTCCACTATACATGTTGGGTCTTGGATCACCACCCTGACTCAGCTGAAGCCACTGGACGCCAAGCCAACCAATATCGGGAGACTATAAGGGAGCCCCGTGCCCTGCTTCAGGGGTACACCCCCTTATATCTCGGCTCTCGTCTAAAAATACTTCCCCACCCACCGTTTCGCTCTGCTATTGAACTTCTTCTCTCTTCCTCTCTTATAATCTCCTCTCCCTCCTGCCTTCAGAATTTTTTCTTGTGCTGCCCCTTCACACTGGAGGTCCTTGCCTTGTTCAACTAAACTATCTTCCTTCCTTAAAACCTTCAAAAACTCAGTAAATATGCATCTGTTTAAATATGCTTATTACCTTCTGCCTTAATATGCATAACTGCACAGTATGCAGCATAATTTCACTCATCCTACCGAGTCCCTGAGTTATTTAAGGATAGCATCAAGAAATACATTCAGGAGATGCTAGCAATGGGTGTGATTGAGGCCTCCTGGAGTCCGTGGGCCTGCCCAGTTGTGCTCATTCCAAAAAACACCATGTACTTCTTTGTAGATTATCGAAAGCTTAATGATAACGAATGCTTATCTCTCTTATCTGCACGGTAGATGAACTGTGAGTGCTTAGGAAGGGCCTCTTACCTAACCACACTGGGCCTGTCGAAGGGCAGATCCCGCTAGTGCTTTTATCACTCTATTTGGTCTTTATCAATTTACTGTGATGCCCATCGGAATGAAAAATCACTCCTTCACTTTCCAAAGCCTGATAGACCTATTGCTGCAGGGATGTCATACGTATGCCCATGTATACTTAGATGATGCTACACCTGGCTGCTGTTGTGGGCTGCTTCCACAGGCAGGTCTAACTATGATGAGACAAATGCCAGTTTGGGAACGGAGAAGTACAGTACTCGGGCCATTGGGTAGGTTGTGGGAAGATCCCTCCTGTGCTAGCTGCGGTAGAGTATATAGCTAGGTGGCCCAACCCACAGACTAAGAAGCAGGATTTGGTATTCTTAGGTGCAGCAGGCTAATACAGCAACTTTGCACCTGATTGCAGCTCTGGCCAAACCTGTAACTGGCCTGATAAACAAGTGGCTTCCACAACTAATTGAGTGGACCCTGGCTTGCAAACAAGCTTTCACCACCCTGAAAACCGCCCTCACCTCCCATCCAGTTCTGGCCGCAACTGACTAGCAGCATGCTTCTGATGCCTCTACCTATGGCATCAGTGCTGTACTCACCTAGATCAATGACCAAGGAGAGGACCATTCAGTTACCTATTTCATTTGCACGCTGTTGTCCCTGGAGGTAAATTATGCTGCCATTGAGAAGGAGAATATTGCATTTGGGCTTTAAAGAAGCTGCAACCCTATCTCTATGGCCGGGAGTTCACTATAGTCACTGACCACAATCCCCTCTGTTGGTAGAACCAAGTTGCAGGGGGTAATGGTTGTTTACTTTGTTGGATCCTGGCCCTGCAGACTTGCATTTTTTTTCCCATTTGTTTTTGACAAGGTAGAAATCAGAAAAATGTGGATGGGCTCTCCCTCCAGAAGGATCAGTGACAGCCTCATACTGCCTCAGCTGACTTTGGCCACTGGACATCGGGATTGATTGTGACAATGGATATGATACCAGCATGATTTTTGCTTTACTTGCATCCCAGGTGGGAGATGTGCCTATGTGCAGTCTACACGTACTGGTTCCAGTTAAGATCAGGGATTAGACTTTCTGGCACCATGGTCCCATCTGGGAAATACTTTATGAGACAGTTACACTATTTTCAAAAGCAAATCTTTGTACTCTGTGTGCAGTCACTGAGGATAGTCGTACCCACCCTATACGAGCACCTGACTGGTACTTTTTTGCATGTTACATAGCTGATAGCTTTGTTCGGGAAGTAATGTTGTATCTACTGGGATTTGTTGTCTGTGGTAAATGTTAACTTGCTAGTTTAATACCAATATTTTACTCATCATAAATACCATTTGAGAGCATACCATTGTATTTGATAGATCATGTGTCTTCTGTGTTTAAATCTTAATTTTCCTGAAAATGAGCAAGATACTGTAGGTACCTTATACTGCAGAAGTCCTCAATATGTTGGCTTATGCTTTCTGTAATATACTCAGGACTGGTTTATGCCAGTGGCAGCTCTTATATAATGCTGCTACCAGGTTGATAGCCATCCACCTCCATTTGTGATGCTTCCCACCTGTTTCCACAGTCTGTGCATAAAATCCTGCATATATTTCAAGCTTGGCCTGCTGAGATACAAAGTTCTGCATGATCAGGTTCCCATTCACCTGAAGAAACTACGTACCAGCTCCTACACTGTGCAAGTGCTGATCTGCTACCATTTGGGCCTGAGTCATCCTTAAATGCAGCACCAACATTATTGCACATTTTCCCCTTTAAGAACAAACCTGTCCCTTGTTTATAATCATTATAATTATTGTGTCTTCTACATATGTCTTACTTTTTACTATTCGACCATGTTCACTTTGTTGTTAATTGCTATCTTGAAACTAAGTACCTCTCAGGAGATAGGATTCTCTATAAATAAATAATTTGTATATAATATTGTGTGTTCAAGAGTAAAACAACCTGACTACAGGTGTTCACTGTAGAAAACAAAGAAATATGATACAGCGCTAATCTGTAGGACAGTAAACGAAACAATAGAGCAGGCGTAGACAGCGCAAGTTAATAAAGCTTAGAGAAAAAAACACATTTGTGAAGTAAATAACAGACTTACACCTACAGCTATGTAAGCCAAGACCATAAAATAATTTTTAGAGAAGTTATCATTTTACCAGACTTTGCCACTGTTCAGACTGGAGACTGACAAGCTTGTTATCTGTATTGCACAGTGCTGGATTATCAGACTATAGTGTTATTGCTTTCTTTTTCCAAAACTACAGTGATCCTTCAAATGCTGCTAAGAGAGCAGTGTTTTAATAGGCTGATCCCAATATTTCACATATACAGTGGATATAAAAAGTCTAAACACCCCTGTTAAAATGTCAGGTTTCTGTGCTGTCAAAAAATGAGACAAAGATAAATCATTTCAGAACTTTTTTTACCTTTAATGTGACCTATAAACTGTACAACTCAATTGAAAAACAAACTGAAATCTTTTAGGTAGAGGGAAAAAAATATATAAAAATAAAATAATATGGTTGCATAAGTATGCACACCCTTAAACTAATACTTTGTTGAAGCACCTTTTGATTTTATTACAGCACTCAGTCTTTTTAGGTATGAGTCTATCAGCATGGCACATTTTGACTTGCCAAGATTTGCCCACTCTTCTTTGCAAAAACACTCCAAATATGTCAGATTGCGAGAGCATCTCCTGTGCACAGCTCTCTTCAGATCACCCCACAGATTTTCAATCGGATTCAGGTCTGGGCTCCGGCTGGGCCATCCCAAACTTTTAATCTTCTTCTGATGAAGCCATTCCTTTGTTGATTTGGATGTATGCTTTGGGTCGTTGTCATGCTGAAAGATGAAGTTCCGCCTCATGTTCAGCTTCCTAGCAGAAGCCTGAAGTTTTTGTGCCAATATTGACTGGTATTTGAAACTGTTCATAATTCCCTCTATCCTAACTAAGGCCCCAGTTCCAGCTGAAGAAAAACAGCCCCAAAGCATGATGCTGCCACCACCATGCTTCACTGTAGGTATGGTGTTCTTTTGGTGCAGTGTTGTTTGTGCGCCAAACATATCTTTTGGAATTATGGACAAAAAGTTCAACCTTGGTTTCATCAGACCATAACACCTTTTCCCACATGCTTTTGGGAGACTTCAGATGTGTTTTTGCAAACTGTAGCCTGGCCTGGATGTTTTTCTTCGTAAGAAAAGGCTTTCATCTTGCCACTCTACCCCATAGCCCAGAAATATGAAGAATACGGGAGATTGTTGTCACATGTACCACACAGCCAGTACTTGCCAGATATTCCTGCAGCTCCTTTAATGTTGCTGTAGGCCTCTTGGTAGCCTCCCAGACCAGTTTTCTTCTCGTCTTTTCATCAATTTTGGAGGGCGCTCCAGTTCTTGGTAATGTCACTGTTGTGCCATATTTTCTCCACTTGATGATGACTGTCTTCACTGTGTTCCATGGTATATCTAATGCCTTGGTAATTCTTTTGTACCCTTCTCCTGACTGATACCTTTTAACAATGAGATCCCTCTGATGCTTTGGAAGCTCTCTGTGGACCATGGCTTTTGCTGTGGGATGCGACTAAGAAAATGTCAGGAAAGACCAACTAGAGCAGCTGAACTTTTATTTGGGGTTAATCAGAGGCACTTTAAATGATGGCAGGTGTATGCTGACTCCTATTTAACATGATTTGGAATGTGATTGCTTAATTCTGAACACAGCTACATCCCCAGTTATAAGAGGGTGTGCATACTTATGCAACCACATTATTTTTCTTTTTTTTTTCTTCCCTCCACCTAAAAGATTTCAGTTTGTTTTTCAATTGAGTTGTACAGTTTACAGGTCACATTAAAGGTGGAAAAAGTTCTGAAGTTATTTATCTTTGTCTAATTTTTTTACAGCACAGAAACCTGACATTTAACATGGGTGTGTAGACTTTTTATATCCACTGTATGTCCTATATACACAATAAATATATACTAGGAAATTGCCTGTAAAAAATTACGGGAATAAAATTGTAAGACTCACAATGTGAGGCTTTTGCTCCTCTGAGCACCTTTGGCGCTCATCGCAAACTCCGCGTTGGGAGCCTTTGATTTTTTAAGGTTTTCGTCCGCCATTTTTTTCCTCGCTTAGTTGATTTTTTATTGACGAAAAACTGCAAATATGGCTCAAATTCGCATGCAACCTTACTCGCAGGCTTCCTGGCTCTCCCTCTGTGCTGTGTGTGAATGTGTACGTTAATTTGAGGCATATTTGTGTGTTTTTGTTTGGTCGTTAAAGTCGCATTTTTGCGAGCCCCGCAGACCATCTACGTGCTTCGGGTCCTAAGTCATACTGGCCGTAATTTTGCGTATGCCGCTAAGTCCCCGGGCCTCGCGATGAGGTCTCATTGCAGCGAAGTCCCGCGTGTCTCAGAATGAGCGCCAGCTAAGTCCAGCATGTCTCCACCCCTGCAATGAGCGCTGAAGGGGGTGAATGGCATCAATGACATCTGGTGAGGATGAGTAGTGTGCCTAGGTATAAGAAGCAGGCTGTGGAAACACTAAGGACATCTAGGGACAAGAAATGGAGAAGCACTAGTGATACCTGGGGTAAAGTAGTGGGTCACTTCAACACAAGTGACACCTTAGATAAGAGTAGAGAGGTGTGTAAGCGTTAGAGACAACTGAGAGATGAGTAGTGTGGTGGATAAGCAGTAGTGATATGTAGAGGATGAATAGTGGTTAAGCATTACTGACATCTGGAGTAAGAGTATTGGGGTTGTCAAGCAGTAGTAATATCTGGAGGAGGTGGAGTGTGGTGGCTAAGCAATATTGACAAGTAGAGGACAAATAGTGTGGTGGAGAATCAGTAGTGATACGAAGAGAACGAATAGTGAGGTGGCTAAGCAGTAGTGATACATAGAGGATTAATAGTGAGGTTGATAGGCAGTGGTGACACGTAGAGGACAAATAGTGAGGTGGAGAATAAGTAGTGACACGCAGAGGACAAATAGGGAGGTGGAGAATTAGTGACACGTAGAGGACGAATAGTGAGGTGGGTAAGCAGTAGTGATACATAGAGGATTAATAGTGAGGTTGATAGGCAGTGGTGACACGTAGAGGACAAATAGTGAGGTGGAGAATAAGTAGTGAAGCGTAGAGGACAAATAGGGAGGTGGAGAATTAGTAGTGACACGTAGAGGACGAATAGTGAGGTGGAGAATTAGTAGTGACACGTAGAGGACAAATAGTGAGGTGGGTAAGCATTAGTGACACACAGAGGACAAATAGGGAGGTGGAGAATTAGTAGTGACACGTAGAGGACAAATAGTGAGGTGGAGAATTAGTAGTGACACGTAGAGGACAAATATTGAGGTGGGTAAGCATAAGTGACACAGAGTGCAAACAGTGAGGTGGACAAACAGTGAGGTGGGGAAACAGTAGTGACACACAGGGCAAACAGTGAGGTGGGGAATCAGTAGTGACATGCAGAGGACAAACAGTGAGGTGGAGAATTAGTAGTGACATGTAGAGGACAAATAATTAGGTGGTTAAGCAGAAGTGACACGCAGAGGATAAACAGTGAGGTGGGGAATCAGTAGTGACACGCACAGGGCAAATAGTGAGGTGGGGAAGCAGTAGTGAAATCTGGAGGAGGAGTAGTGGGGATGTTAAGCAGTAGTAACATCTGGAGGAGGAGGAGTGGGGTTGTAAGAAGTAGAAACATCTGGAGGAGGTGTAGTGGGGTTGTAAGAAGTAGAAACATCTGAAGGAGGTGTAGTGGGGTTGTTAAGCAGTAGTGACATCTGGATGAGTAGTGGGGTTGTAAGAAGTAGAAACATCTGGAGGAGGTGTAGTGGGGTTGTTAAGCAGTAGTGACATCTGGAGGAGGAGTAGTGGGTTGGTAAGCAGTAGTTGTAACGGAGCTGGAACACGCAGTCCAATATCTCCGCTGGTATACGGTAAAATACCCAAGAGGCACTACAGTTTCACCATTCCCGACCTCCCATATTGGACGACATACAATTTGGGAGTCAAATGAATACTGACTTTATTTTGTTATTGCAGAAATATTTATACCCATCTCTTCCCACAGGCAATACACATGCCCATATTTGGCCGCACAATACACATAAAGAGAACAATAGGTGGGTCACACCTCTCCGAGGCTCCCTGGCAACTTTGATACA
This sequence comes from Discoglossus pictus, assembly GCA_027410445.1. Taxonomy (NCBI): domain Eukaryota; kingdom Metazoa; phylum Chordata; class Amphibia; order Anura; family Alytidae; genus Discoglossus; species Discoglossus pictus. The sequence goes on from CM050167.1 coordinate 150,378,428, forward strand.
ATCAGACATTGATTCAATTACACTTCTTTGTTCTTATCTGAGAATGAAAACACTGTATACAATAGACTTCCTTTATCTTATGCGGAGTCGCTGTAACAGGATTATCTCCCATGCCAAGTAGCTGCAAATGTCTGGGACAATATTCTGCAGAGCATCAACCAACATACATATAGTAGGATCATATTTTAACCATAATAATCATAAAACAGTGATGGGTTCCGTTACACACCTCCAACGTGACCATAAGCCGGCATACACGGTCTGATCCCAACGGATCGGCCTGGGGATGTCCGGACAAAAGTATTTGTTGGTCAATTCTCTAGTTTGACAACCCATCAGCATTACTGCAATTCACATTTACTCACATTTCCCATATCCCCAGGTAGCTGGGATCTGAGCGCACAAAACTACCGAATAGCGCTCAGATCCTCTTCACACAGTTCAATTGCCATGTAGCTAAAGTCTTTCCCATAGTCTTTCATTATATGAATGGGCTTCATGGCACAGTTATCTGGGGTATCATGGTTCATACAGGGCAAGTACAGAATGACCCCCCTGTATGTAAAGGGCCATAATGAGTGACATACACTCTGGTATGGCCGAACACTGGTTCCAAAAGGCAATATGTCCCAGGGCCATAGTCGCAGGGCAGGAGGCTGGCAAACAGTCCTCTCCAAGCCAAAGTGGCGAAGGGCACTTCGTCACACATCTCCCTTTTGGGGGGAAGTCTAAACAGGCACCTGGATATTTCGCTGGGGTGATGGTGCAACACGCTGAGGGGACTTGAGGGGCAGAGGCCAGCGGCACTCTGCCCTGATGCCAGCTCTTCTGCTGGTATAACCTGCAGGACCTCCTGCTCTGTACAAGGGACAAAGGGAGGGCAGAGGCCAACTGCACTCTGCCCCACTGTCAGCTCTTCTGCTGGGGTACCTGGGACATATTCCAGCTCAGTAGCCAGGGAAAAATGGGGGTCAGTGGGGGTTAACATTTCCTCTGTTAACCCTGGGGCCACATTAGAAGTTAGCTGGGGAGGGGAATTTGTACTTACCCCCTCCTCCGGTTGTCCCAGTGAGGGTAGTTGGGGATCTGGACAGGCTGTGGGCGCAGAGACCACGGTCCCATCTGCGCCGTCTGGGAGATTGGTGTCTCCCCTGGTTAGGGTAAACTGTCGCTGGAGGGGAAGGACGACACCTTCTGCCCCCTGTGTTTCACACTGCCGCTGGGGGGGAAGGACGACACCTTTGGCCCCCTGGGGTACCCACTGCCGCTGTGGAGGAAGGTCGACACCTTCTGCTCCCTGGGGTACACACTGCCGCTGGGGGGGAAGGACGACACCTTCTGCCCCCTGGGGTTCACACTGCCGCTGGGGAGGAAGGACGACACCTTCTGCCCCCTGGGGTTCACACTGCCGCTGAGGGGGAAGGACGACACCTTCTGCCCCCTGGGGTTCACACTGCCGCTGGGGGGAAAGGACGACACCTTCTGCCCCCTGGGGTTCACACTGCCGCTGGGGAGGAAGGACGGCCCCTTCTGCTCCCTGGGGTACACACTGCCGCTGGGGGGGAAAGACGACACCTTCGGCCCCCTGGGGTACACACTGTCGCTGGGGAGGAAGGACGACACCTTCAGCCCCCTGGGGTACACACTGTCGCTGGGGAGGAAGGACGACACCTTCAGCTCCCTGGGGTACACACTGCCGCTGGGGAGGAAGGACGACACCTTCAGCTCCCGGGGGTACACACTGCCGCTGGGGAGGAAGGACGACACCTTCTGCCCCCTGGGGTTCACACTGCTGCTGAGGGGGAAGGACGACACCTTCTGCCCCCTGGGGTTCACACTGCCGCTGGGGGGAAAGGACGACACCTTCTGCCCCCTGGGGTTCACACTGCCGCTGGGGAGGAAGGACGGCCCCTTCTGCTCCCTGGGGTACACACTGCCGCTGGGGGGAAGGACGACACCTTCGGCCCCCTGGGGTACACACTGTCGCTGGGGAGGAAGGACGACACCTTCAGCCCCCTGGGGTACACACTGTCGCTGGGGAGGAAGGACGACACCTTCAGCTCCCTGGGGTACACACTGCCGCTGGGGAGGAAGGACGACACCTTCGGCTCCCTGGGGTACACACTGCCGCTGGGGAGGAAGGACGACACCTTCGGCCCCCTGGGGTACACACTGCTGCTGGGGAGGAAGGACGACACCTTCGGCTCCCTGGGGTACACACTGCCGCTGGGGAGGAAGGACGACACCTTCGGCCCCCTGGGGTACACACTGTCGCTGGGGAGAAAGGACGACACCTTCAGCCCCCTGGGGTACACACTGTCGCAGTGGAGGAAGGACGACACCTTCAGCTCCCTGGGGTACACACTGCCGCTGGGGAGGAAGGACGACACCTTCAGCTCCCGGGGGTACACACTGCCGCGGGGGAGGAAGGACGACACCTTCTGCCCCCTGGGGTTCACACTGCCGCTGGGGGGGAAGGACGACACCTTCTGCCCCCTGGGGTTCACACTGCCGCTGGGGGGGAAGGACGACACCTTCTGCCCCCTGGGGTTCACACTGCCGCTGGGGAGGAAGGACGGCCCCTTCTGCTCCCTGGGGTACACACTGCCGCTGGGGGGGAAGGACGACACCTTCGGCCCCCTGGGGTACACACTGTCGCTGGGGAGGAAGGACGACACCTTCAGCCCCCTGGGGTACACACTGTCGCTGGGGAGGAAGGACGACACCTTCAGCTCCCTGGGGTTCACACTGCCGCTGGGGGGGAAGGACGACACCTTCTGTCCCCTGGGGTACACACTGCCGCTGGGGGGGAAGGACGACACCTTCGGCCCCCTGGGGTACACACTGCTGCTGGGAGGTGGAATTAGTTGGAGTATTCCACGTGGAGCGGTTTCTGTTTCTGGGACAGTCTCTCTGCATGTGGCCCTGCTGGTAACACGTGTGGCACCTGATGTACCGTGGAGGGGTGTGGTAGTTCCCACCACCCGGACGCACTGCTGCTGGGGAGGAAGGACGACACCTTCGGCTCCCTGGGGTACACACTGCCGCTGGGGAGGAAGGACGACACCTTCGGCCCCTTGGGGTACACACTGTCGCTGGGGAGGAAGGACAACACCTTCAGCCCCCTGGGGTACACACTGTCGCAGTGGAGGAAGGACGACACCTTCAGCTCCCTGGGGTACACACTGCCGCTGGGGAGGAAGGACGACACCTTCAGCTCCCGGGGGTACACACTGCCGCTGGGGAGGAAGGACGACACCTTCTGCCCCCTGGGGTTCACACTGCCGCTGAGGGGGAAGGACGACACCTTCTGCCCCCTGGGGTTCACACTGCCGCTGGGGGGAAAGGACGACACCTTCTGCCCCCTGGGGTTCACACTGCCGCTGGGGAGGAAGGACGGCCCCTTCTGCTCCCTGGGGTACACACTGCCGCTGGGGGGAAGGACGACACCTTCGGCCCCCTGGGGTACACACTGTCGCTGGGGAGGAAGGACGACACCTTCAGCCCCCTGGGGTACACACTGTCGCTGGGGAGGAAGGACGACACCTTCAGCTCCCTGGGGTACACACTGCCGCTGGGGAGGAAGGACGACACCTTCAGCTCCCTGGGGTACACACTACCGCTGGGGAGGAAGGACGACACCTTCGGCCCCCTGGGGTACACACTGCTGCTGGGGAGGAAGGACGACACCTTCAGCTCCCTGGGGTACACACTACCGCTGGGGAGGAAGGACGACACCTTCGGCCCCCTGGGGTACACACTGCCGCTGGGGAGGAAGGACGACACCTTCGGCTCCCTGGGGAACACACTGCCGCTAGGGAGGAAGGACGACACCTTTCGGCTCCATGGGGAACACACTGTCGCTGGGGAGGAAGGACGACACCTTCGGCTCCCTGGGGTACACACTGCCGCTGGGGGGGAAGGACGACACCTTCGGCCCACTGGGGTACACACTGCTGCTGGGGAGGAAGGACGACACCTTCAGCTCCCTGGGGTACACACTGCCGCTGGGGAGGAAGGACGACACCTTCTGCCCCCTGGGGTACACACTGCCGCTGGGGAGGAAGGACGACACCTTCAGCTCCCTGGGGTTCACACTGCCGCTGGGGGGGAAGGACGACACCTTCTGTCCCCTGGGGTACACACTGCCGCTGGGGGGGAAGGACGACACCTTCGGCCCCCTGGGGTACACACTGCTGCTGGGAGGTGGAATTAGTTGGAGTATTCCACGTGGAGCGGTTTCTGTTTCTGGGACAGTCTCTCTGCATGTGGCCCTGCTGGTAACACGTGTGGCACCTGATGTACCGTGGAGGGGTTTGGTAGTTCCCACCACCCGGACGCAGTGCTGCGGGGGGGTTAATGGTGGGAGGTGGGTTAGCAGCTCCCAAGATGGACCGCTCCCGTGCTCGCTGCTTTTCCATTATGAATTTGTGGACATCTGTCATTAACCATTCCATGGTTTTTATGGGAAGCGTACCTGGGAAAAAGGCCAGTCTGCTTTGGAGTTCTCTTTGAAACTCAGTCTGTGGGGTAATAAGAGGTACTGTAACCATGAGTTCCTTTCTGTCTGCATCCCTGTAGTCCGCGGCCGCCTCCTCCTCCTCATGATGGAACGCTGTCTGAAAACTAGCCGGTTCCATCCTGCTGTAGCCAGGGGCGCTGTACGGATACTAGCGTTGCCCTCAATTTGTAACTCCCCGGAATGGTGTCTCCTGTAGCTGTCCTTCTGACCGTGGGAACAATTCCGCCACTTGCCACCAAATGTAACGGAGCTGGAACACGCAGTCCAATATCTCCGCTGGTATACGGTAAAATACCCAAGAGGCACTACAGTTTCACCATTCCCGACCTCCCATATTGGACGACACACAATTTGGGAGTCAAATGAATACTGACTTTATTTTGTTATTGCAGAAATATTTATACCCATCTCTTCCCACAGGCAATACACATGCCCATATTTGGATGCACAATACACGTAAAGAGAACAATAGGTGGGTCACACTTCTCCGAGGCTCCCTGGCAACTTTGATACAATCAGACATTGATTCAATTACACTTCTTTGTTCTTATCTGAGAATGAAAACACTGTATACAATAGACTTCCTTTATCTTATGCGGAGTCGCTGTAACAGGATTATCTCCCATGCCAAGTAGCTGCAAATGTCTGGGACAATATTCTGCAGAGCATCAACCAACATACATATAGTAGGATCATATTTTAACCATAATAATCATAAAACAGGGTAAAACAGTGATGGGTTCCGTTACAGTAGTGACACCAGGCAGAGGAGTAATGGGATGGATAAGCATGAGTGTCACCTGTAGAACAAATAGTGGGGAAAACAGAAATGTGCAACACCCGCTGGATGCTTAGTGAAACATGTAGGCATGAATGTTACATGAGGGTATAGAGTTGTGTAAAAATGAATTATACTTGCAAAGCTTCTATACAATTGGCTAAACTCTGCTGCCAATTATGCACTTCCTCCCTTCTCCACAAAGCATGCTGGGAGGTGTAGTCTTGTCTTCATAGTCAAAGATATGAACTACAGGCAAAAGAACCACAACTACTAGAATTCTGGAGAGAGCCCAAATTTGAGATCTTCCATGGAAGATAGTGACATGATGATGAGACTACATTTGTGGACCAGCTGAGAGAAAGAGTGTGAAGGTTGATAGAGAAAATCTGGAGAGTCTACAGACCATATACCAAGGTATTTACACCATATTGTCCTTGGCCCTATATCTCCCAGTGTAAACAACAGAGTAGGACTGGTAGCTAATGGGTTAAAGCAGTGAATGCTGAAATATTCGATTATCCTTTATATAATATGTTTTTACAGACATATATATCAATGATTGACTACTGTGATAAACAATTTGTTAAAATGTCTGTATAAGCTGATTACCAGCTAATATCATAGGGACAGGTGCCAGTGTCCTGAGTAGTGGGGTCTAGAAAAGATAGGGGGTTCAGTTAGCTGTGGTACTTACACCCCCTGAGTAGTGGAGATCAGGAGGTGCAACCACTATATGAGTCACTCTAGGAGGATTGTATGTGGAGCTGCTTTATGGCTCACTCACAGAGCTTGAAGTACACTAAACCCCCTATAATTTACATACAATCCTCCAAGAGTGACTCAGAAGCAAAGGAGGAATGTAGTGCTTAATCAGACAGAATAAGCCATTTTAAAAATAAGTATGTTTTTTTTAGTAACATGTTCAATTCCCTTTTTTTGGCATACTATAGGACAGTGGTCCTTTAAGTGAAAACTAATCAGTGCCATGTAAATATTTTAATGGCTTACACTGGTATCTTTTGTCTCACTGAAAACAATTATTTTATTCTGAAATATTCCAATATGCATATCAAAACTGGAAGCAACCAATAATTACACTAATATTACAGGTGATTCTGTAGGTTTATATTTTCTATTGGGAACACTGTAGTGGTAAAACAAATCAGGTTAAAAGCATCTATTATAATGAAAGCGCTGTTAGTCCAACTATATAACGTAATGAATAGTTAATATTTTTTCCACTGCTTAACTCTAGGTGACTGCCATATTGGCCTGTCAACTACCATTTCTCAGAGTGTATGGCAAATAAGCTGTGAATATCCATATTGCATCTGCTAATTCACACATCATGGCCAGTGGTTTTCTTTGGATCATATGGCCATATGATGCTATTCCCTGCAGTTGCCCACGTGACCACCTTCACCAACAGATGTATAGTCGGAGTGCAATAGGAGATGCAATATGAAAAGTCACAGCTTCACGCCCATTCTCTTTACAAATGGTCACTCTCTTAGGGTTCGGAGGAGGGAACGAGCCCAACCTGACAACCTCCTAGAGGAAGTAGCGGGAGATAAAAAAAGAATAGTATTCATTTGTCATTTTATATAATTGACCTAACAGAGCACTATCATTATACTACTTGTAATTTATTCATTGCAAAGGGCTTGTTTTACCATTACAATGTCCATTTAATACATTTTTAAATGATTTGATTAACACATCAAGCTGTTGGTAGCTTCAGACACGTCCTCCATAGTTCCTTTATTTGCTTATGTGCACTGCAAGCCAATCAGATGTATATACAACAAAACAGACAACAACATTTTAATATTTTGTATTTACGCCATCTTAATATTCTCTTAAATGTCTGCTAGGGTTACTTGTGGAAGAAGGCAGAGGACCTTTGCATTATGTATACAGAGCAATCGATGAATGAACAATCATCATGGTCTGAAAGCTAGAAAGTAAAATTAGTGATATTTATGTTAAATGACCACTGCTGTCTGGTAAAGTCAACATGCATGTATGCAAGACAGGAACACAAAAGCATTTTTAGAGAAAATAGTCTATTTACATGACTCTGATGTGCTAGTCTGTCTGTAGCTTGAGGGGAAATGTTTCTTATGGGGCCTAACATGGCAATTGAGTCTTATTGTCCAGTGTGCTATTTGGAGTGGTCATTTTTAACAGGAGTGAATACTGATCATTTAAATCCAACCCTTCCCCCACTCATCCCATGTTTCTAATCCTTTTAGGAAGAATAGGAAAATGTCTGTTATCATTAAAGCAAAAGTCAATACAAATGAAAGACTATAATTCATTATTTTAAGTCACATTCTTCAAAGCAACATATTATAACACTTGAGTGGTTTGTTAAGAGCTAAAATTTGTCAAAAGTGGCTCAGCAGCAAAGGGGTTAAATGATCAGTCACATCTTGGACAAATCTGACCTTTTGACCTTGAAGCTTTTGTTGTTTTCTTGACAACTGGCACATATGGTTCAGGATGTATCCAGTCAGTTTACAAATGCAGATATATGTATATCCACCTATCAAGAGTCACAGTCATTATTTACATAAATATGGGATAGAAAAGATCACACATATATATATATATATATATATATATATATATATAAACAGACACACATCTATGTACTGATAGATAGATAGATAGATAGATAGATAGATAGATAGATAGATAGAGCAATGGATAGATAGATAGATAGATAGATAGATAGATATATTTGTTGGTCACAGAGACAGATAATGCCTGTGTGTCAGTCAATTATTGATAGAACAGAAAAAACACTTATTTATTTAAATCCTTAGATGTATAAAAAATGCACATGTGTATTATAATCTATATACAGTTTTAGATAATTAATAATAATTATAGACAGATGTTTATATGCATGAGTATACACATATATATATATATATATATCACATATTATAATTGTCAAACTGCGATTTGTCCTCGTGTTTGCGAGCCTCGATGACAGCAGAACCGTGCAAATCGAAAAACACACAACAACAAAAACACACAAAAAACCTCACACACAGCACGGAGGTTGCACGCAAATTTAACTCAAATCGGCTAAGCGGGAAAAAAAAATGATGACCGGTAAAAATGAAAACGAGGCTACACGACCGCGAACCCCGCAAAACACAGCTAGCCTCGTACCACATTTACCCAGGAATGTACGAGGTACAAAATACACTATTAGAAAAGACGGAAAATGTTTGCGAGCCGAGTAACACATAGAGAATCGCCACCATTTTACAACACTAACTTGCAACTAATAACATTACGGATCTAAAACGGTGCTTTACCCGACTAAACACTCGGTTTGGCCTCGCGCACACAGCCTATTTACACTGCACACTTGCCACATTGCTGACACTTTCTCCTCAGGGCAGCAACAGTCCAATTGTACATTGTATGCTGCAGGAAAATCAAAAGAGATTGTTAGCTCTTCAGGATATTGATTGCTGGATATAGTAATTACAAATAGATAAAGTATATTAATTTATTAATTAATTAATTATTATAAAAAAATATATATATACATAAAAAATAAATAGCATATTTTAAACTGTCGTTACTTTATCAATATATTAATGCTTTGCACTTCCTAATACATTTATTAATTCCTATTTAATTATTAACGTCCATTAATTTAATAAGTATTAATTAGTAATGGAAAATAAAAATGTACCCTTTCCACTGCACTAAAATGTATTACTTTTTACACTGCACTTATATATCTGGATTCCTGCTCATTGGCTGCCAGCGATAGCTCAAAGCAGTTACATATTTAAATCACTTTATTATGCTCTGAGACCTGAAAACATTTTCTAATTTACACTGCACTAAAAAAATTAGAAATTTAACACTGTACTTATATATCTGTCTTTGCGATGAGCGCCAAAGATGATCGTTGCAAAGCACGAAACTTGAAGGACACAAGGGGAGAGGCTCGCAATGAGCGCCAAAGGTGCTCAGAGGAGCAAAAGTACACAAGGAGTGACACTCGCAATGAGCGCTGATGTTGCTCAGAGGAGCACAAGTACACGAGAGGAGAGGCTCGCAATGAGCGCCAAAGGTGCTCAGAGGAGCACAAGTACACGAGAGGAAAGGCGCGCAATGAGCGCCAAAGGTCCTCAGAGGAGTAAAAGCTTTACACTCTGTGGCAAACAGCATTGCCATGGCTTCAAATTTGATTTCCCGTCTTTTTTGACGGGCAAGTCGCTAGTATAGATATATATATATATATATATATATATATATATATATATATATATAGAGAGAGAGAGAGAGAGATTGATAACCATAATATTGTAAAATTCTCTGATTATATATCTAGATTACTGGACACTCATGACTACCTCACTATATATATATATATATATATATATATATATATATATATATATATATTACACTTATGGTGGCCTGAAGAGTGATAGAGGCCCTCCACCGTACAGTAGTACAGAAAACAAATAATACATTTATGATTCCATTTGAACGTCTAAAAAATAATTATATATATATATATATATATATATATATAGAGTACGAACATTTTATTTCATAGTATTACAATAGTACATTGAATGGAGGGAGAATTATCCTTTTTTGTAACGCAAATAAAGGATAAAAAATGAAAATGATATATTAAACGTGTGTGTGTTTGCAGACAAACCATTTTTGTCTACACATTGTTAACAAATAAGTAATAATTCTATTTGTATTTTAATTCCCTGTACAGCGCTGCAGAATATGTTGGCGCGTTACAAATGACGGATAATAATAATCCATACATATACTATGCTGATATATATATATGTGATGCTGTTGTGTACATATATATATATCCACCCCCTCCCTCTCTCACCCCCTCTCCTCCCTCAATCCCCTCCCCCCCCTCTCAGGCCCCGGATGGTAGTGACGTCATTGAGAGCCATCTTTTGTCAGAGCCTGGAGAAGAAGGAGCAGCAGCACCAGAGACTGAACAGCACCCAGCAAGATGTGAGTGTCTCATCTACAGATACACATACTGCACCAAACAAGATGTACAGGATCTCACACACATACACTGCATCCAACACAATGCTTTAGTATCAGACACACAGCTAGATGTACCACAGACACACACACACTGAAACCAGCACAGACACTGCACACAACCGATGTGATGGGCAAACACACACTCCACCCAGTCACAAACCCTGCACCCTGCCCAAACTATCACACACAGCAAGATGTACCACTGCACACGATACAAATTATCATACACAACAAGATGTGTCACACAATATGTCACAGACACTGCACCCGATACAAATTATCACACACAGCATATTAGGGACCTGTCACATACACTGCACCAAGCAACACTCACAAACAGAATCGACACAATGTGTGTAACACTCATTGCATCCATCAATACGTGCTACACAGCATCAAATACAAAACCCTAGAAGATTTGTGTAACATACATGCACACTGCACACAAAGCACCCAGCAAGATGTGTCACACACTGCACCTAACAAGCTGACACACACTGCACCCAGCAAAATAAGGATGTCTCACATACACATCGAGCACTGCACTGTGTGTCTGCATGTACCACAAACAGGGCTTTATAGATGCATCCAATTCCACACATATTGTCTAAGAAGGCCTATTATTTGTATATACGTACATATATGAGCCTTAGTGATAGCTTGGGAGGAGGGGGAGGGAGATCCATTCTGGACCTGCAGCGTCCACAGGGATCAGACATGGAGAGAGACACAGAGGCTGGGATCTGAGCACAGGGACACCACATCCTGGCTCTGCAGAATATTTATCAAGGAGAAACATCATGTGGGGACCTGTTTTTGTATACTGTCTGCCATATCCACAGGGGACAGAGGGCAGTATATATATGTATATATATATATATATATATATATATATATATATATATATATATATACACTCATTTTCTAATTTTGCAACATCTTTAGTAAGTAGGAGATGTATTAGGTTCCATACATTAAAATAAGTACAAGGTGGAGTATACCATATATATTCACATTCACACACAAGCGCATCATCCTCATCATCAAGGAGGAACAGACCTTCCCCACCCCCACCTACTCTATCTGCATCATCATGGAGAAAGGGGGATGGGATTAAATATACGTGTATGTGTGTGAAAGTATATATGTGTAATCACGTATATGTGTGTGTATATATATATATTGAGAGAGATATACAGATATATATATTACAGATCAGAAATTTGATACCAATATTAACATATTACATGTTGTTACCTGTGTATCGTGAATGTAACCTCCTCTTATTCTTGTAGATTATTGTTGTAGATTTTTTCTCCTTTTATATTCTAATATAAAAATCTGTGCTAGGCTTCACACAAGACATGAGAAATACTCATTTAAGAAGCACCGGGATAAAAACACACAAGAAAATAATCATGTATATAGTATATTTTGCTTTGATGTGTAGTTGTAAATATGTATATGGAACCTGTATTGTGTGAATGAATCACGGTATACTGCAACTGTGTATATAAAATCTGAAGGTGTAATTACAGAGTGTGACAAGATTGATGCAGTACAGAATAGGTGTATATGACACTGCTTACAGAATAATAAACCATGTTGATATATTTACACAGATTAATATACAAAGCACATTTGTAATGTATGGATGTAATATGCAATATATGGTCACTTGGCTACAGATTATGAGGACTAGCTCAGCGAATGCTAGGGTCTTCCCAATATCCAGTGACCTATTGATTTGACTTTTTTTCTATACAGCCTTAGACATTACTAGCATTTAAGTCACAGTAGGGAAATCTTCACTATGCTTATTATCAGGACAGGTTCAAACATCACATTAGAGCAGAATGGCCGTGGATAAAATGTAGAGTGGCCTCCTGACTGCAGATTATCATGGACATGCTCAGACAGGTCTAGGGTGACAGGTTCTGGATGCAGATGATCAGGACAGGTTGAGAGGTTTTCTGTCTAATGTAGAATGGTCATCTGACTGCAGATTATGACAGATGCCCTGACACTTATATGTCAAGCTAAAGTAGGATGGTCTTTTGGCTGCAGATTATCAGGACAGTTTTCAACATTTTTAGACTTCTATATAATATAGGATTGCCACCTGGCTATAGATCATCATGACAGCTATTTACATTTCTAGCTTTCTGTCTAATGTAGAAGTTCCTACTGTCTTTAGATTGTCAGGCCAGGTTACATATTACTAGATTTCTATCTAATATAGGGTGCTCTCCTGCCTGTTGATTATCAGGACAGGCTCATACATTGCTAGATTTCTATGTAACGTAGGATGGCCTACTAGTTGCAGGTTATCAGGACAGGCTCATACATTGCTAGATTTCTATGTAACGTAGGATGGCCTACTAGTTGCAGGTTATCAGGACAGGCTCATACATTGCTAGATTTCTATGTAACGTAGGATGGCCTACTAGTTGCAGATTATCAGGACAGGCTCATACATTGCTAGATTTCTATGTAACGTAGGATGGCCTACTAGTTGCAGGTTATCAGGACAGGCTCATACATTGCTAGATTTCTATGTGATGTAGGATGGCCTACTAGTTGCAGGTTATCAGGACAGGCTCATACATTGCTAGATTTCTATGTAACGTAGGATGGCCTACTAGTTGCAGATTATCAGGACAGGCTCATACATTGCTAGATTTCTATGTAACGTAGGATGGCCTACTAGTTGCAGGTTATCAGGACAGGCTCATACATTGCTAGATTTCTATGTAACGTAGGATGGCCTACTAGTTGCAGATTATCAGGACAGGCTCATACATTGCTAGATTTCTATGTAACGTAGGATGGCCTACTAGTTGCAGATTATCAGGACAGGCTCATACATCGCTAGATTTCTATGTAACGTAGGATGGCCTACTAGTTGCAGATTATCAGGACAGGCTCATACATTGCTAGATTTCTATGTAACGTAGGATGGCCTACTAGTTGCAGGTTATCAGGACAGGCTCATACATTGCTAGATTTCTATGTGATGTAGGATGGCCTACTAGTTGCAGGTTATCAGGACAGGCTCATACATTGCTAGATTTCTATGTAACGTAGGATGGCCTACTAGTTGCAGATTATCAGGACAGGCTCATACATTGCTAGATTTCTATGTAACGTAGGATGGCCTACTAGTTGCAGATTATCAGGACAGGCTCATACATCGCTAGATTTCTATGTAACGTAGGATGGCCTACTAGTTGCAGATTATCAGGACAGGCTCATACATCGCTAGATTTCTATGTAACGTAGGATGGCCTACTAGTTGCAGATTATCAGGACAGGCTCATACATCGCTAGATTTCTATGTAACGTAGGATGGCCTACTAGTTGCAGATTATCAGGACAGGCTCATACATTGCTAGATTTCTATGTAACGTAGGATGGCCTACTAGTTGCAGATTATCAGGACAGGCTCATACATCGCTAGATTTCTATGTAACGTAGGATGGCCTACTAGTTGCAGGTTATCAGGACAGGCTCATACATTGCTAGATTTCTATGTAACGTAGGATGGCCTACTAGTTGCAGATTATCAGGACAGGCTCATACATCGCTAGATTTCTATGTAACGTAGGATGGCCTACTAGTTGCAGATTATCAGGACAGGCTCATACATCGCTAGATTTCTATGTAACGTAGGATGGCCTACTAGTTGCAGATTATCAGGACAGGCTCATACATTGCTAGATTTCTATGTAACGTAGGATGGCCTACTAGTTGCAGATTATCAGGACAGGCTCATACATTGCTAGATTTCTATGTAACGTAGGATGGCCTACTAGTTGCAGGTTATCAGGACAGGCTCATACATTGCTAGATTTCTATGTGATGTAGGATGGCCTACTAGTTGCAGGTTATCAGGACAGGCTCATACATTGCTAGATTTCTATGTGATGTAGGATGGCCTACTAGTTGCAGGTTATCAGGACAGGCTCATTTAGTGCTGTGTTTATAGCTGAGGCATTACTGAATCCTGTCTATAGAATATCAGGACATGCTCAAAATGAATAATAGGAGGGAGCCTATGGCAAGGGATAGCATAGAAGATAAGTGGGTATTTATATAATGTAGGGTGGCCCTGTGACCATTTTGGATTTCTCTCAAATGTAGGATCACCTCCACCATGAAAATGAGAAGACACAGATTTAAACAGTATTGTTTTTAATATAGGTTGCCATATTGATTTTACCAGGGTAGACTGAGCCATGTTCGATGTATCTATTTTATAGGGTGAGTACTTTACTGCAGATAATATGGAACTGACTGAGTAACTACTTTGCTGACCTATGACACATTCTCAGAATCTTCCTAGAGCACCAGCATCAAGCGATGGTATGAGTAGGAAACGAGTAATCAAGTAGTACTGGAAAGATGGAGAGAGGATGAATGAAGAAAGAGAGGGTGTAATGAAGAAGTTGTAATGAGGACACAGGGACAGATGACATGAGAACTCAGAAGGGGAATAAAGAATTTGAAAGGGAAGAAGGTAAAGAACATGGGGGAATATATCTTGGTATGTCTTCATTTAAGGGAAAGGGGGTAAGAGAAAGATGAAGGAAGGGGAGCAGTATGGGGGCAGTAGAGAGAGGGAAGGCACAGAGGTACTCCCCCCATGGCTGGATTAGCCATTATGCCAACTAGGCAGCCGCCAGGGGTGCACCCATGTGGGGGGCGCCAGTTTTTAAAAAAAATAATGGTTCCTGGCTTAACAAAAATGAAATGCTGCAGTTCATAGACTGGCTTCTAGGGGGTAACAACCTAGAACAAGAGAGTTGCAACAGGAAAAGTAACATGCACAGAAAAGGCAAAAATCGGTCCGTGCATACCTTGCGTACTCACTCGTAGGGGCTCCTCCACTTCACTGCCTAGGGGCTCCAAAAAGGTAGATCCGGTACTGACCCCCCACCCTGATTTTGTGTCACTCTAGGCCTTGACGATGTTAGCCTTTTGGAGAAAACAGCTCTGGATAGACTCAGACGAGACAAGGCCTTCTAATGTTAGACTGTAGGTTATTAGCATTTTCTAATACAGAGTTCCTCACTGCTGTAGGCTATATGATATAAGCTAGCACATACTTATGTTTTATCAAATGTTAAGTATCTTCCTAATTATATAGTATCAGGGCAACTTTAGACAGTGTTGGGGAAGTGTGTGAATTCAGATTAGGAGAAATACAGATAGACAGATTTTTAATCCGGTTCAGAGTGGACCATTTATTGCAGGATATCATGCAAACTCAGTGCTGAGTTTCTGTTTATGTAGAATAGCTCATCTTAAGGTTCATAGGATCTTCTAGAAGAATGTTGAGTTTCTATCTACATAGGGAGGCTTTACTTCAAGTTAGTGTGCCCTGTTAGGATAGTATAGATAAACTATCTGAGCAAACAAGAATGAAACCTTAGCGCTTATTGCAGGGCTAGCGATGAGCGCCATAGGCACTTATTGCAGGGCTAGCGATGAGCGCTATAGGCACTTATCGCAAGGCCAGCACGAGTTTGTGCAATAAATGGTGGCCTTTCAGGGTCCATCTAAGGGTCCCCTGCGGCACCTACAGTAGACAGAGGGAGAGGCCCGCAAGGAGCGCTGAAGGTGCTCCTTGCGAGCCACGCGATGAGCGCCAAAGGTGCTCATCGCAGGACTTGCAATGAGCACCAAAGGTACAGCCTTTCCCAGCCTTAAAATGTTATTTTCGTAATTTTTCGTCATTGTTTGGCTCGTGATGAGTGCCTTCCGCACCTACAATAGACGGAGCGCGGGGCTTGCAATGAAGGTACAGCAATCCCAGCCTTAAAACGTTATTCTCATCATTTTTGATGGGCAAGTAGCTAGTAGAAGATAATTCCTATGATCTCTGTGGATCCTCCTGCCTGGAATAATTGAACATGCTAGAGTAACTTATTTAGCAAAAAGCCTAACAGCCGTTTTACCAGTGTGGTGGTTTCCTCGGGGGCTATGTGTATACACATAGCTTCTGAGGAAACCACCACAGTGGTGAAATGGACGTTAAGCTTTTTGCAAAATAAGTTACTCTAGCAAATTCAGTTATTAACATTTGTGCTTGCATTCAATGTTGAGCACCGACTTACAGTGCTCTGTTATTGTGATATAGTGATGACATAGCTTCCCAAGGAGTTCTGGGAGTTGGGGTTGTTTTTTCCTATAGTTAATACCATTGATTTCATAAAAACACTACAACACCCAGAATCCTATGTAGAGCGGAAAAACAGACAGGAACACAACAGTTTATCCAATCAGAGTTGAGCGTTGGAACCTTTCATGCAGCAGCCAGTAGGTGGTGCAACTGTGGCTCTCAGAGACTTTGTTCAATTTGTTGTTGCTTTACATAGCAAAGTAGTGGTGCGTTGTACAGGTCATTTGCGCTGTGCGCGCCACTATTTTAACATGTAAAGCTTATCATTTGCCACTACCCTAACCCTAAACCCTATCTTTAAACTCTAAGTATAGCCCTCACTCTAAGAACAAACTGAAAATGTCTTGGCGCACCACTTTTGTGCCACCAACTGGCTGCTGCACACCACTGGGGACGAAACAGGAAAGGTCTGAGGGTTATTATTCTAACCTTCAAGGCAGCCAGCACTTCCTCAATGGCTACTAACTCTTCTGCAGCTAGTATGCAAATTGCAGTTAAAAAATAATCTTTTAATTAAAGGGCCAATGTACAATGAAAACAAATTTGAACAATTTAAACGTATTTCTAAATTTCCCTGTTATTACCCTTTTCTAATCTAACACGTGCAGCTTATCAGGCACACACATTGAGTTATTCTATACACATACAAACATATTTATTTAAAAATAAAACGTGTTTTCCACACCCCCAGAGCTGCTTACATAGTCACAGTGTACCTACCAATAGAAACACTGCATTTGGGTATGGATTTTAACCCTTTACTAATCCTCAAGCCAATAGCCTCTTAATGCAGAGATCTTACACAGCAGTGTCTGGCTCCTCCTGCTTCCTGCTGCAGAGGACTACACATCCCATGATTCCTTCCTGCACAAGCTGCTATTACAGATTGCAACAATCTATTACAATGTATAGCTGCCTATGATTGGCTGATTGAATTATTACGTTTAGACACATTTTAGCTTGAATATGCAGGGGTGTTGAACGCTGAAAAGCAACTGCTTGCAAACATCATGGTGAGTTTGTTAATGTTTATTTTGGTATTTTTTCATACAACAAAATAGTCTTCTCTATCAGATGTATTCATAATCCAGGAAATTTAGATATGCCTTTAAGTCTTTCTAATAACATAACTAAGCAGGGGGAAAAATCATAAAGCTAGATTTTAACTAGAAAACAGTTTGAAACCTCTGCTGGAGGTATCCATGATACTTGGTGGAAGTGTGTGAGAGGGGCATTTCCATTAACTTCCTGCTTCTGGGACTTCGAGGAGGAAGGGGTGTGGTGTCAATTTCAATCTTATCCTATTATCTATTGATCCCTTCCTGTTCCCTTCTCCCCCTCCCCTGTTTCTCTGGAAGTGATGTAAAAAAACGAATTGGATCCTGCGCACCAAAATTCTGATTGTTTTTTCTTTTTAGTTTTTGTGTCTATGATTTACTAAGCTGCTAATGTTGTTAGTTTATTAGATAGATCACAAAATGCTTTTTTTGCAAATATTTGTACTGGCTCTTCAGGATTTTAGTGTAAATATGGCCTACCACATCATCGCCTATAACACTAAAAGATTTTGGGTAAATAATTTGAATTATTATATGCTAATAAACAAGGGTGGGATTGTTAAATTGAGTAGTAGTGCAGTGCTAGATAATATATATATATATATATATATATATATATTTTTTTTTTATTATTATTATTATTACAGAGTTCACTAAGATGCAAATTTGGTTGTGAAAATGAAGGTCCACAATTCATATTTTATTGGACACACACAATAAGGCATTCAAAAGGGCACAGAAAGGAAGTTCACATAGTTAAACAAGCTTATTTAAAGAACATCACTTCTTTAGGATTTAAGCTCCATGTTTCTTTGCTTTAATTCTAGTAATGATTTCCATATATTTAAAGTTCAGACTGTTCCTTTTACTAATTTACTAGGTCCCTTTTTACTTGTAACCATCATTTTGAATGTACAAATGCATCCAATACTAGATATTGCGTCCATTGTGTTTAGGAGCCAGGAAGAGAGATGATGAGGCGAAGGTCAGGCAGAGGAGGAACAGAAGGTAAGCTATATCGTAAGGGTAGAATAGAAGAATTTCTATTTTCTTATAACATTGTCATCTTTTCAAAGTCACATATTTATTCCTAGGGCAAATATATAACAGTAATACAAAGAAAACTGAAAAGACAACTATAATACTAGATAAATACAATTACAAATAGAACCTATTCCAGTGCATGCTCATTTTTACACCACACCTTTGTTGGAGCTCAATGTAAGTTGGTGCCCTGGGGCCATATTGTAGAGCTGACCCTGAGAGTACTGACTGCAGGTTATGAGGACAGACCCAGGCTGTGCTCACTTTCTAATAAAGGGACGTCTCCTGACTGCAGATTTTGCAGGACATGCACAGGCTTCCATGAGTACAATCTATTTGGTGTTAGAGTGGTGGGGAGCAGTACAGAATTGTGTATTAATAAGGTAAATAGGGTTTTTAGATATTTTACTGCTAATGATTTGCTTTGCTGCAGTTTGCACTTGTATCTTTTAGTATTAATTAGTGGTGAACTAAAAAAATAGGTTTAACATGAAAAGGGCGTACACTGGCCCTTTAATTATTTAATGCTTGTAAAGTATATAACAAAATAACAACAGAAACAGAAAAGTGTGTTTAGAGAAATTCTTATATTTAGATGATTCTTATTGTATCATAGAGGAGATCCCATCTTACAGCCCTAATAAATTCCCTCAACATGTAAAACAGTAGCCCGTAACATAGCCCATAAGACTTGCGGCTATTAATTTGGCCTTGTAAAGCAACCCGCCAATGACTTGCGGGGTAAGGGCGAAAAAACCCTATGGGATGTCGAAAATTGAACTTTGCGGCTACAAAATCTTTGTTCTGTCAAGCCCGTAACTGTTACGTTCCAATATCGCTATTAAATTGCAACAAATTCACTGGCGTTCAAGCCCCTAACCTGCAAATGGAGCTAAAAAGCCTAAGAGTACTAGAAAGGACTAGGGGGTTAAAGTCCTATCCGTAGCACTGTAAATGCACATATACACACACTACTGTACTTATAAGTAAAGTGAAAGTGATGTCAGGTATTAAAATTAATAGCACAACATTCTCAAGCTCTCAAATCAGCAATATAAAATACCTTTTTTTAATGTTTATTTTCCGTGTTCTGACGATCCCGGCAATCAATGTGTTAATACATATAATGTAACTCGCATGGACTTGAATATCATATTTTCTGATTATTTAATTTTGCATTAATTCTGGAATGCGGGTCCGATCGAAACTCGTAATTGAAACCCGTAAGGCTTTGAAATCTAACTTTCATTTTTCAGTGACTTAATGATGACTATCTAATTTGTTATTGGCTGTCTAAACCCGTAACTACGGGTTTGACTAATTGATCATGGTCACGGCTGCACATCCAATGTGCAAAAAATGCTTTACCAGCTTGCATCTCTGGCCCGTAATTTGCGGCATGGTGGAATTTAATAGCTCTGAAATACAGCCGAATTTCAAGCCCGCAGCCTTTGTTTGCTTGCAGATGCCGCTACGGGCTTTTAATTTAATAGGGCTGTTAGACTGCTAGTCTGTCTGTACCTGGAGAGGGGAGAATTATCTTTATCTTTATGAGGCCTTACTCTACTGTTAAGTTCTGTTGTCAAGTGTGCTATGTGGAGAGAATTGTTTCAAAAGAAGTGAATACAGATCTTATATGAATTCACTGTTCCTTCCAGCCAGGCTTCTGGTCATTTTAGAAACAAAGACAAAATGTCACCCCTAGAACAAAACTGAATGCAATAATTATAAATTAAATCCTGTAATTATTAATGTTTAACTGTATAAAAAACATTATACATTTCACATTAAAAAAGTCAAGTTCTTCAAAATTGCTGACTATAAATATAAAGGTTCAGAGGTCCTTTTCTACATTTTCTAGCATGCATATTAAATATGCATTTTTAAAACGTGCTTGAAGTCCCATAATCTTATCTTGTATCCAAGTACATCCTTGATTGATAACATATAAGGGTGCCCATATCACTAGCGACAGACTTGATTGGCTGAGATAAATTCCTATAAGTCTGATACTTTATATCTGTATTGATGCTCCTAATCTGATGTTTTTATTGGAGGCGTCAATACATACTTAATGCTTAAAATGTGATCTTTTAACTTCATGCTAAACACTTTTGGACTGTTGTGGCACTTTAAAGAAGATACTGAGAAGATTCAGTGAATGAGGGACATGATATGATGAAAATAGGATTTTCTTTAAATGTTGAGAACAGGGACATTTGTCTATGGGGAGGGGTAGATGACTCTCCCTCCAACAAGCAGAATAGTTAGGATGTGGTTGCTTTTGCCAGTCAGCTTCCTGTGTACAGCTGTATGCAGGCTGAGAATAATGGTGGGTTTGGAGGAGGATCTGTAGTTCCTACTTAAAGTGGCGCAACTGCGGTTTCAAATAAAGTATAATTTAAAACTATAGACCATAACAGCGATTTTTGCCTTAAGTATAAGTTAATTGTAAAACAAAAGACTAGACATACTCAGACTCCATACAGTAAAGCCTATATTTGGCTTAGTTAACTCCTGGGGTCTGAGCACTCCCAGTATTTTGTTTTGCAATTGACTGAAAATAACTGGTTCAGTGCCATGTGAAAGAATCATTAATTACCAATTGCCAATGATCTCACATTAACAAGAGTTGGTATTTCTGTTCAACTCGCTAAGGACATGTGTGTTGACTTTTACTAATGTCAGATCATTGGCAATACTTGCTGATTGCCATCTGGGGCTCTGAACCTATTTACAGATGAGGTATGATGAGCCACCCTGCTCAGCTAGGCTGTGGCAACATTGTAGCAGTGCCTACAAAATAGGTATAATGTTTTTGTACAAGTGTTACATGTTATTGACCCGTTAACCAATGCTATTGGTTTAGGTCAGTGATTTTCCTTGCTATTTTTGCATACGTAAAAAAATATTGTCTTTATTTTCATAAATATAACTGGATCTCACTGGATGTTGCAAAAGCTGACTACCCCTGGTTTAGAGTATTTAGGGGTCTGCCAAATAAACACCATTCGCAAAGATGGTGTATTTCATAACCACATAACTTATACTTGAAATGAGCAGTAATGTCTAAACAGAAGTTATATGAAAGGTCTGGTATATGTAGAAGGAATAGACCTGATAAGGCTATTGTTTATAGGCTGATATTTGTAATGCAATCTGACACGGATTTCAATACTGAATTATATTCTGAATACTAGTTGAATATAGTTTGGCCAGGTGCAAGTCTCTCTTTGTCCAGATGCCAAGTGTCCTGCTGCCTTTCTTACTAGCCGCATCCTTCCGGTTACAATTGAGAAAAGACTTGTACGGCCACCTGTACTGAGCAACATTTGGATGTCATGGGTTGAATGTCCGATCATAATAATCTGGAGAGATTCAAACAGTGTAAAGAGCAGGGCAACATAGAATTATACTGATATCCAACAAGCAGATTCATTGGCTCCTTTGGGTGCTACAATGTCTGGTGATAGTGGGCTTGAAGAACCACTGTATTTCAAGAAAAAGTACACTTTTTTGTCGGGTATAAATAAACTAACAATATTATCTGCTATTTAAGCCATGGACATAAAACATTCGTGAGATAGTTTAAAAAAATCAGATTATCTGAGTACTGGAATCCATTTTGTGCTTGTTACATCACATACTGAGAGCTGGGTGAAGGGAAGGGGGGAGGGTGCTTATGGAAGGGGAGGGAATGGGTAGAAGTACTGAGCCATTGTTTGATCACTGGATTAGATTGACACTATTCCCTTCCTTATCACTGGCCCAGAAGCAGGTTCCTTGCATCATTCAATGCAACCATAGCTCTCTAGAAATGTAAATCCTCTCTCAAGCACACAACTTCAACCAGTGTATCATGGATCCCTCCAGGGTCCTTCAGAGGTATCACTATTTTTTCTATGGAAAAAAATAGATTCTTGACTTAATAATGCACTCAAAGTTTTCAATTAGTTTTTTTCATTGTGCAGCAGTACCTTAATACACGTAGGATCCACAAACACTGCCATGCTGCCAACATAAAATGCAGGATGACCATTATGCATTGCATCTTGGCTCATTAACATTATTAACATTATTCACTTAGGTGGGAGTTTCTCTTCAATGACTGAAACCTCACCAAACCTAGTTGAAGTTCCTAGTTAAAAAAGATCTTACCAGTACCATAAAATAACATATGGATTATATATATATATATTTATTGAGTACTTCCGAGTGTCCAGTCAATTTGATTTAAATGTCATCCTAAAAAGAGGTTCAAAGTCAATCACTGAATTTTTGTATTGTTTTATGTAGGGATCTTGCATTTCTACAGCCTTATTAAATTGCGAATCGGCCAATTGAATAGGGCTCTATATAAGCACACAGCATATTTTTTTTATACATGTTTTTAGTTAGTGAGCTTCTATCCAAAAGCAAGGTCTTCACTAACTAAAAACTCCTGTAAAAAATATGCTCTGTTCTTATATAGAGGCCTATTCAATTGGCCGAATCGCAATTTAATAAGGCTGCTAGTCTTCAAGGACTATCAACACACCAGACTTTAAAGGACCTTTTTAGCGCCCTAACAAGAGGAGCTAGTTGTTTTAGTTATGTATTTATTATCCATAAAAATCCTAGTTATTAATTTATAAGAGCACTATTGAATATTGAATTCATTTTCAAAGATTAGAGATTCAGCCTTCAGATGAGCTGTTTGCCTCCACCCTGACAAGGGCATTAAGGAGGTATGATGTTTGGTTAAAAAAACAGGTTGAAAGTTTTTTTAAGAATAATCTGATTAGGTAAGAGGCCAAACATTTCTTCATAGGCTTACCTCATTGTTAAAGGAAACCACTTTAACACAGTCAGCCAATTGAGGACATTGTGTTAATATAAAGTCATGCCTGAAAATGTAGGAGATACCTGCTGGACAAAGCTATCTCCTACAATTGGCCTTACAGTGTGTGGTGATAGAATTGCGATAGAAGACACATGCATGATCGGAACGTGATCCCGGTTTGCTCTCTACATTCTCGGGGGGTTTCTGACAAGGGGGTTTAAGGGGCCCCAGGGGCGAGCTGTGGTATGAGCATGGTGGGGTCAGATTGAATATCCCAGACGGGGGCCGAAACTATGCAAAAAAAAAAAAAACGTAATACAAAAAAAAGAAAGAAAAAAAGTCAGCACTGGGCCCCTTCTGAGCAGGGCCCCAGTGCATTGCACCAGCAGTTGCTCCGCCCCTGCATAAGTGGTAGTTGGTGAGCCTTTAGTTAAATACACCAAAATTACAGATATATTAAGCAATCACAGCTGACAATTACTATAATGAATACAATAGGTTTTTTTTTCTGTTGTTTTTTTGACGGGTGTATTCGATTTTCTAAAATCTCCAGCATGATCAGGTTATCCCCATCACTGTCAGCAGTTTGGATATATTCCTGTCGTGATTTTGAATTTTTGTTATGTAATATTTATCACTGGTATATTTCACAATGGATACGACCATTATTTTAACTTCAGTATCCATGTGGACTCACACACCACTATAAAAAAATGTACATTGAAGTGTTTAATTTAATACAATGCCCCCTTCTCTATATAGTTTTAATATCATCCTGAGAAATGGAGCCACGATCTAGACTTTCACTTCTTCAATTGGATTTGTTTCTGTATATTACAGTCGAAATAGGGCATAATTAAGCAGAAGAAAGTCTTATTTCTTGTTTTTAATTAGAAAACAATAATTTGATGCCTCTGTTTGGTCCTGGTGGAATCCATGATACATAGGTGGAGGTTGCGAGTGTGTGAGGGTGTTTACATTTCTGCAGAGATATGAGTGCATTTCCTGAAGCAAGGAGTCTGTTTCTAGGACCATGAGGAACTCTCAATGCATTTTTGTTTTTTTTTATTTTATATACATATTTTAATTAAAAACATATTTTTTTTTTATCCTCCTGTTAGATTTCCACAACAAACCATGTCATTGTCAAAAAACATACTTCCACTTACTTCTAAGAAGCCTGCATAGTAACAGTTTCTCACCTTCCTGAACATCTCTCTGCCTTACAATTCTCTCTCATGTAGGGTGCCATGTTTCAGAGCTGTGACACATGATCATGCCGATAAGAAGGGGCTTTGTACTACCAGTGTCTCATAATGCTCTGCTACAAGCAGACAGTGACATGCTGAGTGTCTGAGCCCCCCCTAACTCTCTATATGGGTAGTGTTACTTTAATGCCCTTCCCACTCTCCATGGCAATGGTTTTGGTTAATACCGTTTATAACTCACAGCTTGAAATGAGCTCCAGGCACTCTTCAGTAAAATGTTTAAACTTCAGTCACATTTATATAATAGTACTGTTTTATTTTGTATATATATATATATATATATATATATATATATATATATATATATACACATATTTTTTTTTTATTTTTTACTACCAATGTTCCTTAAAGTTGTTGTAAACTTACAGGCTTTTCTATTTGGGTGTGTTATAATAAAAACAATAATAATAATGTTATTTACTGCACAAAAATGTTCTCACATAGTTCCCAAGTATCCAATAACAATATATATATATATATATATATATATATATATATATATATATATATATATATACTCACAAAATTACGGTAGCTATAATTTATATTCTTTCCAATAAAGGTCTTTATTGTAATATAGGAGCATGGCACAGTTGTCCTGAGATCCAGTGGTGGGGATCCTGCTGGTGCAGCAGGTGCAAAGCCCTCCACTATTGGCAGGGATTTTAAAGGTTTAGGTGAGAATTTCAGATAATTACTTTATGGAAAAGTGATCTGATTATCTACATATAGTTTTTTGGCTTTTTTTTTTTATTTACTTATGGGGTGGTTAGAGAAGTTACAAGTGGGGTTTCAAATTATTTTGCACCGGAGCCCTCCATTCACTAGCTCCACCACTGCTGAGATCTGTTTTAAAATGGCAATAAAGTCCCATAATGCATTTTAAAAGAGTATTTTAGACATGACAAAAAATATATTTCATGATAGATTAATGATCTATAGTTTAGAAAATTTACATTAAAATGAGATTAGAAGAAATTGCTTTTTCCTTCTCCTGCTAAATGATAGAAAGTAGCAGGATGTTTGGGAATATATTATACATGGCTCTTAATTATGACCATTCTTTTTAAACTAAACCTGGCTAGGTGAGCCAAACCATCCTAAAGAACCACTGTTCTTATGTTTAAAATGTACTTTTTCCCCCCAAAGAACTTAATAAGTATAGGGGTAACATTTTTTTTAAGTAATCCAGCTTTTAATGTATTACCTTGTGTACGCAGTAATGCTACAATGGAATCAGCTCCGGATTTATATCTCTGCCGCCCCTAGGAACAGCAGCTTCCTCCCTCTTGTAACTCTTTAGTTCCAGGCGTTCATCCTACTGGTGAGCCATATGAACCGAGTATTTCCTTTTTTATGCCAAGGAACATTTTGAAGTGTGACATGAGGAGGCCTTCTCACAGGGAAGCATCCTTGGCGGATGCCTAGTTGGCCTAATGAGAAATCTGTCGTGGAATCTATCATTTTGGTTTCTGAAAACAGGCAAATTGTTTTAAGATGTAAAAAAATTAAACAGGGAAAAAAACACAGCCTTTAATGTATTAATATAGAGTTTCTCTTCTTAACACTCTGTACAAATCATATGAGCTGTGAAAAAATGTGAGAGAAAATTATGGTGATTTCACACAAATCAACAGCTTCTAATCAGTGTGAACTTGAGCTATGTGTTTAACCCTTTCAAATAAGCACCTTTGGAATGTTACCCATATTTATTCCATGGAACAATTAGCACATGTGGGTCAGTGAATAAAGCCTATATAAAGCAAAAATGTATTTTAATCAGCATAAACTAATTTATGCCATAATTATGCTGGCAACTGTTAAGACTTAAACATGTTAAATAACTTTTCACAACAAGGTACTAGAATAACATTTCACGGTGTAATCCCCAGAAGCAGTGGCGGAGCTACCACCAGTGTAGGCAGTGCAATGCACCAAGACCCTGCATGGGTTGGTGGGAGGGTGGACAAGTGCTAACAGTGTGACCTGATACTGGAAAGGGTTGGGAAGAGGAAAAAAAAAAAAAAAAAAAAAAAAAATATATATATATATATATATATATATATATATATATATATATATATATATATATATATATATAGTGCTGGTGCCCTCTATGCACTAGCTTTGCCACTGCCCCAGAGTATAACCATATTGTCACCATTCCCTCAAATGCATGCATCTAGAATTCAACCACAAATATCTGAATTACAAAAAATGTTTAAAGTACAAAATGCCCAGAAATGTGTGTAAGATTAGTTTCATATATTTTAGTATATATTACAAAGTGTCATTACATAGATCGTACAATAGGTTGTAATCTTGTTATTCACCAGTAGGAGACAGTGTTCTCCCATGAATCTCAATGCTAAACTAGCTCTCCACACAGTATGTATATAATGAGTCTAATCTGGGTGTACCTACAGTGTCCTTTTTTTATCCCCTCTTTTACTTCCAAATAAGTCAATAACAGCTATTTTGGGGGGCAAAAATAAGGGGGGGGGGGGGGGGGGGGGTTCTGTCCTGGCCGTTAAGACCATGGTCTAGGGATATTATTATTATTATCTTTTATTTGTAACGCACCATTATATTCCATAGTGCTATCCAGGGGTTAAGTACAAGGCAAAAACAAAATGAACACATTGCAAAAGAATGTAGGGCCCTGTCTTTGAGCTTAAAATCAAAAGTACATATAGCTTGTTTCCAAAGCACCTTACAAATTTAATATAATTTTGATTGACTGTTAACGATTATGAATGGAATTATTAGATAATTGAACTGGAATGTTGAGAATTATAAGAATAAGTTACATTAAAAGAATATCCTTCTCTCCCCATGACTTTATCTTACATGATTATCTTTCACTGTGAGGGTTGTTAAAGGGACATGGAACACAATTTATTTTTCCGTGCATGTAAAAGGGCATGCTATATATACATTACCAGGGTTGTTTTTACTGATCATTGGCTGACAGGGGCAAGCCCCCAGACCAGTTAAACGTTTAAATCATTTTATTCTGCATTGACAGCATCATTTAGAAAGTGAAAACCTCCAGTGGTATATTATCACATACAATCTTTCAGATGCTACAAAGAAAACATGTTTTCAATGCCCCTTTTAAGTATAGAGAGCATGGCCTACTACATTATA
Organism: Discoglossus pictus; assembly: GCA_027410445.1. Lineage (NCBI taxonomy): Eukaryota > Metazoa > Chordata > Amphibia > Anura > Alytidae > Discoglossus > Discoglossus pictus. The sequence goes on from CM050167.1 coordinate 150,406,330, forward strand.
TTATATTATAGTAGTCCAGTTGTGAAGTGCCTGGCAATCTTCATCAAAATATCAGCTCATTACAACAGCACTAGATTGATATAGGTTGGTTATTGTGAGATACCAGCTATTAATTATTTGTTTGTTATTTCAAACATATTCCATAGTGCTATACAGGGGTTAAATACAAGTCAAAAACACTATTAACACATTTTAAAGAATGGTGGGTCCTGTCTTTGAGCTTACAATCAAACATACACAGAGCTTTCCCTAAAGCACCTTACAAGATTGAAAACTCACAATCTTACAATCTAAAGGGTATGGGTGAGGTGAGGGTGATATATGCCCTGTGCATATTAATGCTGAAGGTGAGAAGCTTCTTTAAACAAATGAGATTTCCTGAAGGATTTAAAGCAAGGAAATAGGCTAGTGAAGTGAGGCAAGGAGTTCCAAAGAATAGGGGCAGCACGAGAAAAGTCCTGAAGGTGAGAATGAGTGAAGGTGATGAGAGAGGAGGAGAGAAGATCATTAGCAGAACGAAGAGCGAGGGTGGGGAGTATTTGGAAACAAGAGAGAGATATAGGAAGGTGCATTATTGTTGAGGACTTATAAGTTAGGGCCATGATTTTAAATGTTATTCTAGAGTCTATAGGAAGCCAGTGGAGTGACTAGTGGAGTAAATTCACAAAAGCTTGACTAAGACTGCGGACACCACAGTCTACAGTGATATGCTTAGCAGGCCCTTTGAACCCTAGTGAATATGTGGGGGTATGTATAGATGTTTCATCATGTGTGTTCTTAACTGAACTACCTCAAATGTGAACTTGTTGGACTTTAGTGACCTATCAGCTATGTGCGCAATGCAAACATTTTATTCATGACATTTTTGTTATCATTTTATTCACTGGCTCCATTCATTTGTGTCTTTTGCTATCCTTTTGCATTTCTGGTGTCCCTGTCCATGTGTCAAACACACATTTGTAGGCGGTGTGATCTAATTATACCCTGCAGATTATATCCCAGGTATAGCTGTGTGGGTATAAATATATCCAGATTATCCTGACTGAGTATATATACAGAGCTGCTATTATTATACATTAATCCCCTCCTCCCAAACCCACATTTACATACACCTAACTGTTCAACTATTCCTTTGGAGACCTGCATACTTAAAACTGTATCATTGCATTGATATCCTTTCAGTTGTTTTCTTGGTTATTTCTGCACTTGGTCCACAAATGCTACCACTGTTCCCTTATTTGCATCCCCTGTTAAAAATTGTTATATTAACCTATCTTTCGTTTCGCTCCTCAGGTCTGCCCCAGCTGCCGGCCCCCCTGCTGCCCCTGGAGAAGGAGGCCCCCAAGCTCCCCCCAACCTCACCAGCAATAGAAGGCTTCAGCAAACTCAGGCACAGGTCGATGAGGTGAGTGAGCAATGGGGCGGGATGGGTAGGTGGGGAAGGAAGAAATACCAGTTGAGGGTGTTTAGGATTGTGGGGGAGACCAACATTCTGTAATGATGCACAATGAGTAAGTACAACTTATGACAATGTATATTTAGTATGTATTTATGGAAAAGTCTTGTAAGCAGGAGTGGGAGAAGAGATACAGTTTATGGATAGAATAAATGGGGCAGTTTGGAGAGTACCGTATTTATCGGCATATAACACGAACCGGCGTATAACACGCACCTCGTATACCGGGTGCACCCGGTATATGCTAATGACGTGGCGCACATGTGACGTCACATGCGCGCCGGGTCAGGGAGCGGAGCGGAGGACGGAACAGAAGCAGGTAAGTGAGGGGGAGTTGTTTAGGTTGAGGAGGGGGGGCTAGAATGAGGAGGGAGGTTGAGGATGACGAGGGGGAGACAATATCGGCGTATAACACGCACCTATAATTTGCTCCCTATTTTCAGGGAGAAAAAGTGTGTGTTATACGCCGATAAATACGGTATTTGACGATGAGTTGAGATATTGAAGGTGCACCGTTATTAATTGATTTGTATTTAAAACTGAGGTTTTCTAATTGTTTTTGGAGGCCATGTGTAGACAATGGGGAGACTGATAGTAATCAGATGATGATACTTTGAAAACTCTGGAGGAGTTGGGGAAATTTTGATAATGGGAAGAGGCTATATGCATAAATATGTCAAACGAAGAAGAGGGTAAAGGAAAGTATATTTATCCAAATTTCTCTTTTTCTCTCTCTGTTCAGGTGGTTGATATGATGCGTGTGAATGTAGACAAGGTGTTGGAGAGGGATCAGAAATTATCCGAATTGGATGATCGTGCTGACGCTCTGCAGGCCGGAGCCTCGCAGTTTGAGACGAGCGCAGCCAAACTCAAGCGCAAGTACTGGTGGAAGAATCTCAAGGTATAAAGCTATCTTCATGCCTGCTGTATCACTTAACCTCAACCTCTTCCTTTATTGCCTCCTTCCCACTCCATTCCCACTAACTTTTCATTCACTCTAATTACCTACTTTTCTTTGGCCTGCTTTTCTCTCTAATTGGCTCATTTTTTTTGTCATCCATAGCCTCGACTTTTCTTGAACATTCTCTTGTCTTATATCATCCCCCTGCCTTCTCTCCCTCATTATATTTGTTCTCTTTACCATCCAACTGGTTCCCTGTATTATCTACTTCATTATCTTTACCTTGTATATGTAATTTCTTTTTCATTTTCTCTGCCATTGTTTTGCTTCTATCATCTTCTCTTTCTTCTCTATCTCCATCATTAATGGACAGCTGAAGTGAGTAAATGGGTTTACTCATTTAATCAATATTCCTCCTCTGACTGCAGTTGCCTACAATTAATTGAAAACAATATGATTCCATAATTCTACTAAAGTACATGTAACTCTACCAGGAAAAAGATAGAGACACTAAAAGTAATCAGTGTATGGCATTTTGTTGTAAATATACTATTATGAGCAAATGTTGGATGGAATTTGTTTAAATGAACAAACAAATTTGTTCACTTATGTGTTATTCTAACATCTTGGTTTCTCACCCACATCTATCTTCTTAGCTTTCTTATGTCTCTCTTTTCCATTTGCCAGCTCTATAAATCCTGGCTCCTCCTTTACCTTTTTCTCCCTCAGTGGTCGATGACTTCCGCTGCTTTCCTTTTTAAATTGACTTTTCTCCTCCTTTTCCCTTTGCCATCTTAGTCTCTTGCTTTTCTTACTATTTTATATTTGCCATCTTAGTCTCTTGCTTTTTTTAATATTTAATATTTGTAGATTGTCTTTTGCTCTCATTTTACCTTTGACTCCCCAAGTTTTTCTCTCTTTTCACTTTCATCTTATACCCATATTTTTTCTCTCATTCCGTCTCTACTTCTTTGAACTGCCTATGCTTTTTCTTTCCCTCTGTTGCCTTGACTTTCACTTACAACTAATTACCTTAACATACTCCTATCTCCCACTGTTCTTCTTTTGGAGGGACATTACATTTTTTTTCAAGTGAAATCCCCCTGTCGATCTTAGCTTCCCAAATGTCCCTCTTTTAAAGGAAAATCACACAGTTAATGGTAAAATACTGTTTTCCTGCCCTGATTATGTTCTACTTACCCTGGTGCCCCCTGATGCTTTCTCTCACAATCTAAGAGAAAGGTAGAATATGTATGTGTGGAGCAGGGTGAACATATTAAGTGTGCGTATCTCTAAAACTTAGTTTTCACATCATGCAGAATGGAGGTAATTTAACCTAATATTGAATAATCTTTTAAAAGTATGTGTTCCTGTTAGACCTTTTGGAAATTTCAGGAGGTATGGACTTTAATCTGTCCTCCATATGCCGACTATCACATATTCATCCCGACGTTCCTTCTGTCTCACCCTACATTTTTTGGACTTTTACTTTAATCGACAATTTTTAAATTCCATTTTTTTTTTTACTTACAATTTCTTCCTACACAAATTGCTCAGTACTCCCCGTTTTCATTTTTTCTCCCCACTTTCCCTCCTTACACTGTGTCTTCTCTCTCCTCAGATGATGATCATTATGGGTGTGATATGTGCTATCATTCTCATCATAATAATTGGTGAGTTATGTTTATATATATATATGTATATTTATGCATTTATATATCTGCTTCTTGTATGTTCTACTGTATGCACATGACTTGACCGTACTAACCTTTATTTTCTCTTTTATCTTCTCTCCCTTCTCTCTTCTCTGCACTTTTTCCTGTCTCATCCATTCCCTTGCAAATTCTTTTCCATTTCATAATTATTTTTCATATTTTTTACTTGTCTGCTTTTCATAATTTACTTTCCTTGCCATTATGTTTTTATTTCTCCACTCCGAACACCCCCATTTGTTCTATTCCTTCCTCAACGGCTTTTCCCCATTTTTTTATGTTCCCATCGTTTCTTGTTTTCTGCTTATCACCCTTTTTCACATTTTCTATACTTTCCTTTTTTTTACGTTCTCTACCCATACCCTTACATTTTGCACTACGCATATTTCCTTTCCTATTGCTCTCTCTCCATCTTTTTCATCCTAATTTCATTACCGTTTGTGGTCTCCCCCTTTTCTTTTCATCTTTTCCTCCCATCTGTTTTGCTCATATCTCCTCCCCATGTTTTTTCCTTCTCACCTCCATCTCATGTCACTTCTTCATAAACCTCCCTCCTCACCTTGGTTTTCCCATCTTCCCCTCTTCCAGTCTATTTCAGCACCTAAGGACATTGCACTCTCCCTTCTTTCTCTCTCTCTTTCTCTCTCCCGTCTCCCTCGCCGGATCTCTCATCTCCCCCAGCTGGGACCAGATAAACTTCAACATAACTCCCCTTCCAGCCTCTTTCCCTTCTCCCTCTACCACAGGGAGGGGGCCATGTATTGTGCAGATGCTCTCCCCGCTACCCCTTCTGTAAATACCCACTGATTGGATACTCCCCCTAACTTATATATACACACACACACATATATATATAAATATTTAATTTGTCTGTGTGCAGGTTTTTCTGTTCCTTTGTTTTCTGTGGAGCTGTGTGTCTGTGATGTTTCTACCTGGGGAGGGGGGGAGGAGAAAATTACCCCTGGAATGATCTTTGTCTACTTCTTCAATTAAGTTATTACATAGAGGATGGCAGTGAAAGGGATTTAATGGAAGGAAGGTTGTGTTTGTGAAAGGGCTCTCCTTCCTCTCTCTTTTATCCAGTCCCCTCATATTCTATTTTTTCCTCCTCCCAAGATCACCATATATATAAATATAGTATATTTATGATGTATATTAGAGAGAAGCTGAATACACAGACGTGTAACTGCTCTACTCTCAGATTTCCCACAAAGCAGAGTGCCCTCCCCCCACTGCCAAAAATAATGGGTGGGGGGTTGTTTCACATGGGTATTTGGGTCTGTGAGGTATTATGGGACCCCTTCTCTTCCACTTATCTGGAGGGATAAAGTGTAAGGGTTGGATTGCTCCCACTTAACTGCCTCCTCCCCATTGCCCTTAAATCTGCCCCCTCCTACAATTTCAGCTAGTTTGGTGTAAAAATAACTAGTCTTGCAGGAGGCTGGATCGCCAAACAACATTGGAACAGAAGGGGGCAGGATGGAGGTGACAGAGCTGTGTGTGTGGGTCCAGCAGAGGTATAGCATTGGAAGCAGTGAGAGAAGCTACCCCTTATTCAAACCACCATCCGGCCACATAGGAGGGGAGTAATATTATAGGTGTGGGGGTTGTGGCTGTCGCTAGGCTAGTAATACCCCAAAAGGGGTAATTTGAGGGGGGGCAACATTTCAATCCTCCCTGTCCTACACTAAGTGTTACTGAGAGAGATGTAGTGGGACAATTCTGTCCACTCCCCATCCCTTTAACATCTTTATTTTTGCCCCTTCATGGCTATATATATATATTACCTTCTTGCCCCACCACCTAGAAATTACCCTCTCCCTCATTACCTACCCCTTAAACCAACCCTGCATGGTATCAGCCATTATGTAGCTGCCACCTACTGGGGCAATAAAGCACTGGGACAGCTGTAATACTATGCCATGTGTTGGGTATACATGCCCCTGCCCAGTTACTTGAGTGTTTTCTTGGCCCATCCGCCTGCAATGTCTCGTTGGGGGGAGGGTGTGTGTGTGGCCTGGGGCAATATGGTAATCACCCCTCTCTCTCTCTCTCTCTTCTTGTTCCCCCCTTTAATTACCCCTCCCTCCTCCTCCTGCCCCCACGACATAAATATTACAATAAATGTTGTTTAACCAAAATCCTTGAGTATTGGCGTTTTCTTTTAAGAAGAAAGGGATAGGGTTCTATGGGTGGGAAATCACCATTGCCCCATCAAGTGCCTGGAAGAGTGAATGGAAGCAATTTTCCGGTACCACAGCTCTTAGTACATAGTTTAAATCCCCTTCGTCATGACTGGAGATTGAACAGGAACAAGAAGGCTGATATCCTTGAAGAAACCCAAAGGAGAAGGTTGGACAAGAACTATAATAATCCAGCATGTTCAGCTGTTGATGAAAATATAGATTTATCTTCCTACTCCTGAATCAAAATCCCCCCCCCACACACACACACTCCTATTACATGTTTCTTTTGCCTCCATTCCATCCCTCACCAAGGTCAAGAAATATACTAATAAACATGATTATTTGTGTAAAATGGATTGCGATAATACACAAGTACATATTACATGGTGAAAAGAAGCCAAGATAAAAATTAATATGTTTATTAAAGGTACAGAGAAATAATTTGTCTTTGTTGCATCTGTAAATGTGTCACAGTGTGTTTTACTTTTTCAAAAGATGATATTAAAGTACAACAACCTGGATCAAATATGTAACTGTTTGAGAGTGGTGGGGCTTGCTCCTGTAGCCAATAAGCAATGATGTTGCAGTATGAGGCATATGGGTCTGTCAATGAGACCTAACTACTACAGTGTGCTCTGTACATTATAAGTTTTTTTCTGCAGTTTTGAATTATTTAAAATGTACTCTTTGAAAAATATGATTTATATGCTCCAAGTCCCTTAGTCTATAGAAGCGACATATGGAATACACAGTAAATTCTGAAAGGTTTGGAGAAAAAGTGCGTGTTTCTCATCTAACAAACACATATTCTCTCTCTCATATACTACAGAACAGGCACACTCCTGGTCTTCTTCTCCTCCTTCTTCTCCTTCTCATTTCACTTAGTTAAAAATATTATGTGACCTAGGCATTGGGTGAAAGTTAATTCCCCGTTGAGTTTGTAATGTTCCTGTTGATTTAACTCTCAGGGTGGCCAGAATTTAGGTTTATTAGTTAAAAAAAATAGTAAATAACACTGTTTGGTGTCCAGTGTTCTGCTTCATATTATCCTATTAATATTTAGTTATTCATTCTCCGAATTGGAAGTTAAATCACACTTTTCAGTTTCGATTTATATAAAGCTAACTGATTGATATTCGCTACTGCATTTGCTTCTTATTGATATAGTCACTATCTAACCACTAGTATATTGAAGATCCTTCCTCCTTAATTATCTAATGCTTATACTTGTTCTTTCTTTCAACCACATGTATTCCTACTTTCTGCTTCCTGTCTTTGTCTTTATTATAGATTTCCCTTTACCCCAATACCTCATTTTACCTGGCTCTTTCACTCCTAACTACACACTCTCTCTCACCATACTACCCCTCTTTTTTCTACTCCATGGTCTCTTTCTGTACCATGATCAGTCTCTCTTTCTACCCCATGCCCCCTCTCTCTCTCCCACACACTCCCTATCTCTTTCTCCCCCTAATACCTCTCTTTTTCCCCTGCTCCATGTCACCCACTCTCCCCTCTTTCTCTCCTTGCCCAATTTTTCTCCATAATTTCTCCCCAGTCACCCTCTCCCTTTCACTCAATGTTTTTTCTTTCTACCTCTCTCTCAGATTCTCATCCTTTCTTCCCATTATCTCTCTTATTCTTCCGGTCTCCCTATGCTTTCATCTATTCCCCATGCGCCATATCTCTCCCCTTCTCCCTTTAAGCTCATAATTCCCTTCTCTCCCCCCTCTGTCCTATCTCACAGCATCAACCTCGTCCCCTCCCTCATACTTCTCTCTTCCCCTTACTCCTCTTTCTAGACCCCAATGTAATCTGCTGGTTTGCCATACTTTCCGGCAAAGTGAAGGGGATATAATGTGAATTCACATTATATCCCCTTCACTTTGCCATATTGTATTTGGGGTGGAAAACACCCTGGGGAACCATAAAATTCCTCACATTACCTAATTTGCCATACTTTCCACCTCTTCCACCATTTCTTTCACTTATTTAATCTTTTATCTTTTTTCCTACCCATTTTTATATGTTCCCTCTCTATTACTGTTCTCTATCTCCTCCTACTTCAAATCTTTTTCCTCCCTCTCTTTCTATATTTGCCCGTTTGCTTTTCCCTATACTTTCTTTTTTCATGTTTCCCATCACCGCTGTCGTTGTATACATTTTTAATGCTCCCTGTTTTTACAGTTCTCCTTCCCTATCTGTTTTTTTTCCATACTGCAATTATCTCTCACCTCTCTCTCGTTCTCTCTCACACACACAGCTCTATCTGCTATTCCAGCTGACTTTAAACCCCAGTGATTGGCTGTTGCCGTGATACACGTACACAATCCCACAGTATTTACAGTGACGCACAAAGTAATGAGTCACCAACTAACTCCCTTTGTGTGTGTGTTTAGAGATGGCTGAATTGCTGAGGTTAGGTGTATGTGTATATATATATATATATATATATATATATATATATATATATATATTGTAGGTAGGTGTATATTGTTGTAAAACACTTCCTTTATTAAAGGAGCACTGTATGATGAAATGTATATTATCTAGCGTTTGAGTCTGATTAAGAGCATAGTTCCATAAAGCTTTTGATTTAGAAAAGGAAAGAAAATTCCCCTGCTGGACACTGGAGGCATCCATGCTAGTTTAGTGAAGGTTGCATGTGTGAGAGTGGCATTTACATTGCATGAGCATGACTTGCAGTTATACTTGCAGGGTGTATGAGGAAGGGGCTATCAAATAACAAGAGCTCCAATGATTTAATATCTCTACTCACGTCTGCCTTTGGTCAGGAGAAAAGAGCATGCACTCAGGCTCCAAGTTATCGAGAACTGCTATACACAGATTAAAAGAGAATTCACAAATTACTATTTTTACTAAAAAAACGTTTTTATGTTCATTGCTTACACTTCCGCTAATGCTTTTAGTTTGTTACATACTTTACAAACATGTGATGTTTTTTATACATATGTGTGTATCACTATACACATTGTAATAAATAGCACTACATGCACTATTGACATAATGTGAATACAATTCAATAAACAACAAAAAACTCTAACTCGGTAACATCATTGCCTTATTATCAACTATAATAATTGTGGTAAGTGTGTAACGGTCCATGTGAGTGTACACACTTACCACTTTCTAAGACAGTACACAGCTGTGCGCATGCTCAGCTCTGTATGGATGCTGCGTGTGTGTGCAGAGGGTGCGCACGCATGCGCAGCTCGCAGTCGCACATGTGCAGCTCGCAGCAATAGCTGCGAGTTGCAGAGGAGGAGGGGGAGGAAGACAGAGGGTGGAGGAAGACACGGGAGATGGGGAAAAAGACACAGGGGAGGGGGGAAGGGAGACACAGGAGGGGGAAGAGACACAGGGGAGGGGGAAGAAGACACAGGGGAGAGGGGTAAGAGACACAGGAGGGGAGAGGTGGGGGGAAGAGACACGGGAGGGGAGAGGTGGGGGAAGAGACACGGGAGGGGAGAGGTGGGGGAAGAGACACAGGGGAGAGGGAAGAAGACACAGGGGAGAGGGGTAAGAGACACAGGAGGGGAGAGGTGGGGGGAAGAGACACGGGAGGGGAGAGGTGGGGGAAGAGACACAGGGGAGGGGGGAGGGGAAACGGGAGGGGAAGGGAAACGGGAGGGGGAAGGGAAACGGGAGGGGGAGGAAGACACAGAGGAGAGGAGGGGGGAAGAGACACAGGTGAGAGGGAGAAAGAGACACAAGAGGGGAGAGGTTGGCAGGGAGAGACACGGGAGGAAGACAGGTGAGAGGGGGAGGAAGATACAGAGGAGGGGTGAAGAGACATGGGAGGGGAGACGGGGAAGAGACACAGGAGAGGGGGGGAGAGACAGGAGAAGGAGGAAGAGACACAGGAGGGGAGAGGTGGGGGGAAGAGACACGGGGGGGGGGGGTGAAAAGAGACACAGGGGAGAGGAAAGAGACACAGGGGAGGGGAGAGGAGGTATTTCTCCCATGAGATTCACTAATAAGAAGGAAACCTCAACTGCACTGATCCATAGTGAAGCCACTATACCCACAAATATATATGTGATAATATGTGATACATAGTAGTGTTTACAATATATTATCATTTAAATAACAGTAAAAATCACAAGTACTCTAAGGAGGTGCTTCCATTACTACAGGTATCTGTTATTTTTGTCACACTGTATGATTGTCTCCGTTTTGTGTTGCTATACAATACTACATCACAGATCTATGTCATGATTGGGTTATTGTCTCCTACAATTAATGTGAATATGTTATTGTGAAATAATGTCACACTGTGGTATTGTGTTTTTTTGTTTAAAGGCATATTTAGTTTACTGGATTATGAATGCAACCAATAGAACAGAATCAGCAGTGTATGCGAAACATTTTTGCATGAAAATATACCAAAAACATTCTTACACTTACCCTAAAGTTTGCTAAATGTCTTGATTTTGAGAGTTCCCATCCCTGGAAATCCCTGCTAAAATTAGCATAAAATTCATAATTTGTTTTGACCAATCACTGGCAGCTAATACATTGTATCAATCAGTGATGGCAGTTTGTGCAGGAAGGAATCATTGGATGTGTAGTTCCCTGCACAAGGAAGCAATGAGGAGTCGGACATTGCTGTGTAGATGTCTGCATTGTGCTGCTGTTGGCTTGTAGGTTAGTATATGGTTAAAATCCGTACCTAAATACAGCATTTCTATTGGTAGGTACACTGTTCCTATGTAAGCAGCTCTGGGGGTGTGAAAAACAAGTTTTAACTTAAAATAAAATAAATCTGTATGTGTATAGAATGACTCCATGTAATGTGTGTGTCTGATATAAGCAGCTTGTGTGAGATTAGACAAAGGTAAAAACAGGGAAACTTAGATAGACCTTTAAGTCATTGCAGCAGGTTGTGTCACAGTGCTCAGTTTTTTCTACATTATTCTTTGAATATCTATACTTGATAAAGGGTAACCTTTACATGCGATCATTCTTTAATGCAGCTATCCATTTTCTTTTTTGTGCTGCTTTGGTCAATTTTCCCAGAAGGTTGTTTCCTTGTAAAAGATTGAGCTTTCCATTGGACCCAGTTTTAGCTACCACATTCCCATTGTTCAGATCGGAGCTTTAATGTCTCCTCCCACTTCATGAATTTACAAATGGTAAATTGTACAGCAGCAAAACTGTATATAAACTTGAATAAATAATTTAGTAGTTTTTTTATATTCTAAAAATCTTATCTATTTTCATTGTAAAAGCTAAATAGTACACAATAGTTCTTCTATCACTTCACACTGACATTGAGATATCAATAAAATTATATTTTGAAAAACTTTATTTGCACTCAAAAGTGCCACAATTTGAAAAAAGACCGCCACAAAGGATCAAATCTGCCACAAAAAGAATGGATTGACCACCAAATGGAGTATATCGAAAAATGACCACGATAGAGAAGAAAAGGATTCCTCCTATCTGGAAGGTACAACCGAGGTTGGTACCCCAATTTCTGACTAATGTGCCCTACTTGTTGGATGTAAAGAAAGCAGGGATACTCATATACTCCTGGGCAATTACATAAAGTGGCAGACATCAAGCATACATGTATGGGGCACTTCCCATGAAACTAGTGCAACTAGTGCACCAAAAGATGTATTTGTAGGGTGCTTAATTAAAACCAAATGATATATTAAAATAGATGTTAAATATAAAGCAACACATTATGTGTAATTTGATTATATACAATATACAATAGCTAAACACTATTGGAGTTGAAAACGATAATTCCAAGTTTGTAGTGTAAATGTCTATAGTGAGTACATTGCGTTTTTGACTACAAATAAAAGTTTTCAAAATATTATTTTTATTGCTAATTTCATTGTAGTCCTTTAAATACATATTGTGTTTATATTACATTGTGATATATCATCAAGATTTTTTGGGACACAGGTAGTGTTATTAATTTTGTTAATACAAACTTAGGGCCTTATTCTATTGCCTAAATTATTCATTTATACACACTTAATATCACTTTTAATACTGTCACTGATTGTGTTAGCATTCCGATTGCGAATTATCCGCCCACAATAACTACAGGCCAGCCAAAGACGCAACTTAGGGCTTACATCTCCATTGGTTTTAGCACAGCTCAGATATTACGAGCTGTTGATAATTAAAGTTACGTGCAATTAAAAAAAGTATTAGGTTTCTGTCAAAAATATTACTAGTACTAATAGAATTTTTCTAATTACATTTTGTGATTTAGCACCAGCAACAGAATGTTGATAAGGGACACTGGTATGAGATACTATGCTAAAAAGAGCAAGACAAACTTCTTGTTCTCCTGTACACCCTGCCTGTCTCCTTGGTGCAGCCAGTTGGTGCCATAATATAGCTAGACAGATAGACCATTCCTAGAACTAATGGTGTCCCAGGCAAGTAAGGTCCCATTCTTTGCATTTAAAAGTATATGTAGGTGTCCTGGGTTTCAAATGTTTCCTAATAAACAGCTACTGATTAGTAGAAAAATATGTATTATATTGAAAAGTTGAATGTACTTACATATTTATATGCTAGATACTGATACCTGGATGTGCACACCCCTAGGAAGCGTACATAAAGTGTACCTTGCAGAGTACAGTGTGTGAAATGATGGTGAGTGGGGTCACAGCTGAAATGGCCCATAAGGAGACAGGCAGAGAGAAAAAAAAAAAGACAGACAGCAACTGCCAGATTGTGATACAAATGTTTCAGTCTTTACTTACTCCTGATTGGCCAAAACTATTTTTCAAATTGCATACTAATTTAGCTTGGGTTTGGAGGGTGTTAAGTTTCAACTGACAGAAATTAAAAGATATTTTGCTAACTTTAAGGTGTTTAAATGCTTATTTTGGTATTTTTTCTTGCAAAGAATATTTTCATACACTACTAATTATCCTCCATCAGATGTACTCATAATCCAGCTCACTTACATATCCCTTTAAGTATACATGTCTGGGTTCCCAGGGGGTCCAGTGGTTAGGATTCGGTGCTTTCACTGCTGCACTGTGGGTTTGATTCCAGCCAGAGAACCAAGCCGTCACACCACCCTGAAGCCCTGCAGGGTTGGGCCTTGTCAGGAATAGCAGGAGCTGTATGCTGTGGCCTGCTTGAGAACAAATTGGCAACCGATGTATCTCTGCCATGAATATGAACTTGGTCAGCATATCCATGAGGTCACAGAGAGTTGGACATGACTGAATGATGCAAACAAAACATACATATACCATGGTTGCAAAAGGGACTTCTTAGTCACCCTCCCCATGCTGTCTGGAAGTCTTCACAATAGAGGTCATTTCAGTGTGATTGATTCACCAAGCCTTTTCTGTTATTACTATTTGGTCAGAGGATCTACAGTTTTTATGCCAGTGGCCAGGTTGTACCCTTCACAAAGGCTGGTAGCTGCCTGGCATCCATAGCCCAAAGACATTGTGTGTGTATGTGTATTGGAGCTGGTTTGAGGTTGAGCCGAGTAGACACAAGTCTGTAAACCACCCTATGGATTATCCCAACTCCTCAGGAACTGAACAGATACAATCTGCACACGGGTGGGTAGGATTGCTCCGCTATACTTTCAAGCTTCAGCTGTTTTGGGTTGTCTTATCACTGTGCAGTTATGTCATTGTGTCTGGAGGCTGATCTGGTTACACTTAAGTCTGCAACCCACCCTATGTAATATCCCAGACCCCCTTCATGGTCACAGATACCAGGCACTGTCCCACCTAGGAGAGCGCCTACTTATGTATTTAACACCATCAAGTAACTATATAAGAAATCAGTGTCAGCAAGAGGATACAAGCGTAGTATGGTGAAACGTCACTAGATTCATACATAATTATATATTATTGTTGTTTTTACATATTATGTATCGCTTTTCCCAAAGCACTGTGCAAGACTGAAATCTTGGGATCTATCCCTCTTTGCCTGTGCATTTCTTCTGCAGCACTGACAGCTGCAGTTACAGGTGCCATCCACCAGAGGGCGCTGTGAGCTTTCGGGCGCCATCAAGTTCCAGGGAAGGCAAAGAACTATTCTCCCCTCCGACGTGGCGCAACTCGACGGGGCTGAATCGACAGCGAGTCCATCGCTATGTTCGGCGCGGGCACTCGTCCCCCCAGGGCCTCGGGCGCGCCTCTCATAGCTCAAGGCCTCTTCTGTTGGCGCACCTTATATGCTAAAATCGGGAGCGCCATCTGTCGGCCGGTGGCTGTCAGATTTTGAGATGGTGAAGAGGGAAAGGACCAAAACTTGCAAATTTACAATCTAAGGGTGCCCTTAGATAGAAACAAGTGGGTACTTGACCTAAGCAATACACAATCACAATATAATGATTAGACACAGACCACTTCTTGGGGGGATAACTGGCCACAGCGTTTATTGGTAAAGACAACATGACGTAATAGCCATAACAATAAATAAGTTATTATTATTATTATCGTTTATTTGTAATGCGCCAACATATTCCGTAGCACTATACATAAGTTTAGTTCCAGGCAATGACAAGTTCAAGATTCACACATTGCGATGAATGTAGGGCCCTGTCTTTGAGCTTGGAATCCAGTGTCCATAGCGCTTTCCCTAAAGCACCGCGCAGGATTGAAACTCACAGACTTATCAACATATATCAACGTGAGGGGAGGAGCCTGACCAGAGACAGTACGCCCTCGTCCAGAGCCTACCGTGTTGCCACATCCGTACCACCGTAGGGTGGGATCTTACCCATTTTACCACTGTCCATGCGACTCCCCCCACCACCCGATGCTGTGACAACAACATAAACATAATTAGATAACATATAATATACTCTTAAATAATATATCCAACAACAAGTGCTTAAGATAATAAACAAGAAAATCGCTCCAACTTGCCATTATTCATACTTATTTTTTTTTATTTTTTTTTAATAAAGTAAAAACAGACATAACTTCAAACAAAAAAGAGATGTGTGGGTGGGTATCTTCACATATGGCTAGCTGGGGCATAATGGCGGAAATGGCGCCAAAAGAGCCTATAAATAGTTCCAACCCCCAGCTAGCCACCTCTTACCATACCCGGTCCTGCCAGGTAAAGTGGCCCTTTTTTCCAACCCCAGGAGGCCTGGGGTGGTCTACGGGCTATTCATTATTACAGACACACTGTGTGATCAGCCTTGTGGACAGAATGATAGCATGTGTGTTATTATACCACCTTGTGTGTCAGTGTGTTATTATACCACATTGTGTGTGTCAGTGTGTTATTATACCACATTGTGTGTGTCAGTGTGTTATTATACCACCTTGTGTGTCAGTGTGTTATTATACCACATTGTGTGTGTCAGTGTGTTATTATACCACATTGTGTGTCAGTGTGTTATTATACCACCTTGTGTGTCAGTGTGTTATTATACCACATTGTGTGTGTCAGTGTGTTATTATACCACCTTGTGTGTCAGTGTGTTATTATACTACATTGTGTGTCAGTGTGTTATTATACCACCTTGTGTGTGTCAGTGTGTTATTATACCACATTGTGTGTGTCAGTGTGTTATTATACCACCTTGTGTGTGTCAGTGTGTTATTATACCACATTGTGTGTGTCAGTGTGTTATTATACCACCTTGTGTGTCAGTGTGTTATTATACTACATTGTGTGTCAGTGTGTTATTATACCACCTTGTGTGTGTCAGTGTGTTATTATACCACATTGTGTGTGTCAGTGTGTTATTATACCACCTTGTGTGTGTCAGTGTGTTATTATACCACCTTGTGTGTCAGTGTGTTATTATACTACATTGTGTGTCAGTGTGTTATTATACCACCTTGTGTGTGTCAGTGTGTTATTATACCACATTGTGTGTGTCAGTGTGTTATTATACCACATTGTGTGTCAGTGTGTTATTATACCACATTGTGTGTCAGTGTGTTATTATACTACATTGTGTGTCAGTGTGTTATTATACCACCTTGTGTGTGTCAGTGTGTTATTATACCACATTGTGTGTGTCAGTGTGTTATTATACCACCTTGTGTGTCAGTGTGTTATTATACCACCTTGTGTGTGTCAGTGTGTTATTATACCACCTTGTGTGTCAGTGTGTTATTATACCACCTTGTGTGTGTCAGTGTGTTATTATACCACCTTGTGTGTCAGTGTGTTATTATACCACATTGTGTGTGTCAGTGTGTTATTATACCACCTTGTGTGTCAGTGTGTTATTATACCACATTGTGTGTGTCAGTGTGTTATTATACCACCTTGTCTGCCAGTGTGTTATTATACCACCTTGTGTGTCAGTGTGTTATTATACCACCTTGTGTGTGTCAGTGTGTTATTATACCACCTTGTCTGTCAGTGTGTTATTATACCACCTTGTGTGTCAGTGTGTTATTATACCACCTTGTGTGTCAGTGTGTTATTATACCACCTTGTGTGTGTCAGTGTGTTATTATACCACATTGTGTGTGTCAGTGTGTTATTATACCACCTTGTGTGTGTTAGTGTGTTATTATACCAAAATGTGTGTCAGTGTGTTATTATACCACCTTGTGTGTGTGTCAGTGTGTTATTATACCACCTTGTCTGTCAGTGTGTTATTATACCACCTTGTGTGTCAGTGTGTTATTATACCACATTGTGTGTGTCAGTGTGTTATTATACCACCTTGTGTGTGTTAGTGTGTTATTATACCAAAATGTGTGTCAGTGTGTTATTATACCACCTTGTGTGTGTCAGTGTGTTATTATACCACCTTGTCTGTCAGTGTGTTATTATACCACCTTGTGTGTCAGTGTGTTATTATACCACCTTGTCTGTCAGTGTGTTATTATACCACATTGTGTGTCAGTGTGTTATTATACCACCTTGTGTGTCAGTGTGTTACTATACCACCTTGTGTGTGTCAGTGTGTTATTATACCACCTTGTGTGTCAGTGTGTTATTATACCACCTTGTGTGTCAGTGTGTTATTATACCACCTTGTGTGTCAGTGTGTTATTATACCACCTTGTCTGTCAGTGTGTTATTATACCACATTGTGTGTCAGTGTGTTATTATACTACATTGTGTGTGTCAGTGTGTTATTATACCACCTTGTGTGTCAGTGTGTTATTATACCACCTTGTGTGTCAGTGTGTTATTATACTACATTGTGTGTGTCAGTGTGTTATTATACCACATTGTGTGTCAGTGTGTTATTATACCACCTTGTGTGTGTCAGTGTGTTATTATACCATCTTGTGTGTCAGTGTGTTATTATACCACCTTGTGTGTGTCAGTGTGTTATTATACCACATTGTGTGTCAGTGTGTTATTATACCACCTTGTCTGTCAGTGTGTTATTATACCACATTGTGTGTGTCAGTGTGTTATTATACCACCTTGTGTGTGTCAGTGTGTTATTATACCACCTTGTGTGTCAGTGTGTTATTATACCACATTGTGTGTGTCAGTGTGTTATTATACCACCTTGTGTGTCAGTGTGTTATTATACCACATTGTGTGTGTCAGTGTGTTATTATACCACCTTGTGTGTCAGTGTGTTATTATACCACATTGTGTGTGTCAGTGTGTTATTATACCACCTTGTGTGTGTCAGTGTGTTATTAAACCACCTTGTGTGTCAGTGTGTTATTATACCACATTGTGTGTGTCAGTGTGTTATTATACCACCTTGTGTGTGTCAGTGTATTATTATACCACCTTGTGTGTCAGTGTGTTATTATACCACATTGTGTGTGTCAGTGTGTTATTATACCACCTTGTGTGTGTCAGTGTGTTATTATACCACCTTGTGTGTCAGTGTGTTATTATACCACCTTGTGTGTGTTAGTGTGTTATTATACCACCTTGTGTATCAGTGTGTTATTATACCACCTTGTCTGTCAGTGTGTTATTATACCACCTTGTGTGTGTCAGTGTGTTATTATACCATATTGTGTGTGTCAGTGTGTTATTATACCACCTTGTGTGTCAGTGTGTTATTATACCACCTTGTGTGTCAGTGTGTTATTATACCACCTTGTCTGTCAGTGTGTTATTATACCACCTTGTCTGTCAGTGTGTTATTATACCACCTTGTGTGTGTCAGTGTGTTATTATACCATATTGTGTGTGTCAGTGTGTTATTATACCACCTTGTGTGTCAGTGTGTTATTATACCACATTGTGTGTCAGTGTGTTATTATACCACATTGTGTGTGTCAGTGTGTTATTATACCACATTGTGTGTCAGTGTGTTATTATACCACCTTGTGTGTCAGTGTGTTATTATACCACCTTGTGTGTGTCAGTGTGTTATTATACCACCTTGTCTGTCAGTGTGTTATTATACCCCCTTGTGTGTCAGTGTGTTATTATACCACATTGTGTGTCAGTGTGTTATTATACCACCTTGTGTGTGTCAGTGTGTTATTATACCACATTGTGTGTCAGTGTGTTATTATACCACCTTGTGTGTGTCAGTGTGTTATTATACCACATTGTGTGTCAGTGTGTTATTATACTACATTGTGTATGTCAGTGTGTTATTATACCATATTGTGTGTGTCAGGGTGTTATTATACCACCTTGTGTGTCAGTGTGTTATTATACCACATTGTGTGTCAGTGTGTTATTATACCACCTTGTGTGTGTCAGTGTGTTATTATACCACATTGTGTGTGTCAGTGTGTTATTATATCACCTTGTGTGTCAGTGTGTTATTATACCACATTGTGTGTGTCTCTTGTGTGTTTTAGCAGATAGTATTAAGAGGCAGATGGGCAACTCATGACCAAGTGTATGAGACCAAAGATATTTGACTGCATACCACACAATACAATATTTTTACAGATATAACCACAACATATTATAACCCAGAACATATCTGCAGATAGCTTAGGTCTGAGCACACATTATTACTGAATGGCGCTCAGACCACATACATACAGTTCAATGGCCATGGAACCAAAGTCTTTCTGCATAGGAAAATAAAGTATTTAAATGCCGGTCCATAGTCAAAAGGCACCAGGCGGGCAACCAGGCACCTCCAATGTACAGTGGCGAGATTGGTCTCGTCACATCTCTCCCCTTTTCCAAACAGACTAACAGGGTATATGATCTCCTGCCGGTCAGTGCCCTGGTTAATCTGGGCCAACCGTCCAGCATCCCTGTAGCTCACCCTGCCACTGGGGAGGGAGGACGCTGCTCTCCTCTCCTTGCAAGGTACACTGCCACTGGGGAATGGAGACACTGCTCTCTATTCCCTGCAAATCACTCTGCCGCTGGGGATCTGGGACGACCGCCCAGCATCCCTGTAGCTCACCCTGCCGCTGGGCAGGGAGGACACTGCTCTCTTCTCCCTGCAAGGTACACTGCCGCTGGAGAGGGAAGACAATGCTCTCCACTCCCTGCACTCCACACTGGTGCTTGGGAAAGGAGACATGGCTCTCTATTCCATGCAAATCAATCTGCCGCTGGGGATCTGGGCTGGCCGCCCAGCATCCCTATAGGGCCGGTGGAGAGACCTCGGTCCCATCTCCACCTTCCGCATGGGGTTCCTCCCCATAAATCTCTACAATATCTTCCCAGCTGAAGGGGTCTAGATCTGGGTCTGTCACCTTGTTGTCCTGCTGAGCCTTCCCAATGGAGTGGAAGAGATCTCGGTAGTCCTGCTCCAATTCCCACTCCAGGGTTGCTAGGTGAACCAGGTCTTGCTCTACCTCATGTGGGTCATCCCAGTCATGCCTAGCCTCCCTCTCATAGAAAATATCCTGAAGTCTGGTCTGCGCGGGGCTCCCGAAGTCAGGCTCTGCAAAGGACTCCCATAACAAGCCAGGACCATTAAACCCCTCTCCCTCTGGCTTGTCATGCTCGGCTGTCCAGGGTATATACTGTGCCCTATACCACCAGAGTGCCTGGTAGGCATTCTCCAGCCATAGCTCCTGCCATAACCGGTGCTCTAGTTCCTTTACCCATTCCTCCAGGGGCTGCTCTCCCAGGAAGGGCATCCGCAGGGCCACTTGCTTCTGCAACCGCTGCTCTTCACTGGGGAGACTCTCACCCCGCTGGTATTCTATATTATCCAGGGCCTGGTACCAGATGCCTTTCCTTAATGCATCCAGGCCATCCAGGTCCTCATCCTTGTATAGCACTGCTGGTTCCATTCTGCTGCTTTTAGGGTCGCTGTACTGGGACATGCGTTGCCCCCAACTTGTAAATCCACAGAATAGTGTCTCCTGTAGCTGTCCCTCTGGCTGTGGGAACAATCTCGCTGCTTGCCACCAAATGTAACGGTACCCCCACACATATAAGGGGTTGCCAAGACAGTTTTAGTTGATCTGCCCGTCCAGTGATATAGGGACAGCTACTGCAGGACACCCATTCCCCCAAACTGGATCCAAGGGGAAAATGCTCCAAGCCTGGAACTGGAACCTCACAAATAGCTGCTAGCAGCTGAACAGGAAAAGCACCCCAAGATGCTTACACTCCTGGCAGTCAGTCTGTAACAGCATACCATGAATCCCCCCAAAAACGAGACATAAGCTCTGTGTTTGAGGGTCAAGCAGTGAACTGCCTTTATTGAAACAACACACATTTTTAAACACTTCACATACACAGTAGGGGAAGTGACTACCTTTGGTCAACCCCTCATTACCTTTGGCCAATCAGACAGGGTTAAGGCGTGGGAGCCAGGAGTCCCCTCCCCCAGGAGCCACCCACTAGGCGTGGCTAACTGCTCATTCTACCTCTGGCGGTGGAGAGAGTAACATCCCTAGGCTCACTTACTCCCCTGCTGGGAGTATGGGGAAACCCCAGGCCATCTCATTATTCAAGAGTCCTTACCCCCATTGTTCATGGTGCCATCTTGTCTGCTAAAACCCTTTTGTTCTGCTATCTCTTGTGTGTTTTAGCAGATAGTATTAAGAGGCAGATGGGCAACTCCTGACCAAGTGTATGAGACCAAAGATATTTGACTGCATACCACACAATACAATATTTTTACAGATATAACCACAACATATTATAACCCAGAACATATCTGCAGATAGCTTAGGTCTGAGCACACATTATTACTGAATGGCGCTCAGACCACATACATACAGTTCAATGGCCATGGAACCAAAGTCTTTCTGCATAGGAAAATAAAGTATTTAAATGCCGGTCCATAGTCAAAAGGCACCAGGCGGGCAACCAGGCACCTCCAATGTACAGTGGCGAGATTGGTCTCGTCACATCTCTCCCCTTTTCCAAACAAACTAACAGGGTATATGATCTCCTGCCGGTCAGTGCCCTGGTTAGTCCAGCAGCCCACCCACAAAACACAATCAGCAGTACAGCCCACCCAAAATAACTGGTTACGACACCTGGGTAGAGGAGAAACTTGTCCATGTCCAGGTGCCTCACCACGGCTGTGCTGGGCACTGGTAAGCTGCCTTGGTGGGTTGCTCAGTGGGCAGAGACCAGCGGTACTCTGCCCTGGTGCCAGCGCTACCATGGAAGTAGCCTGTTTGGAGCCTGGTTGTAGGAGGGGGAGACCGACTGTCTCCCCTTTAGATACACAACTCTGCTGCTGGAGGGGGAGACCGACTGTCTCCCCTTTGGCTAAACAGCCCTGTTGCTGGAGGACAGGACCGACCGTCTCTGTCCCTGGTAGCTCAGCCTGTTGCTGGGGAATGGAGACTAGGATCCCAATTCCCTGTACATTGCTCTGCCGCTGGGGATTGGAGACGGGGCTCCCAATTCCCTGCATATCACTCTGCCGCTGGGGGTCTGGGCCAACCGTCCAGCATCCCTGTAGCTCACCCTGCCGCTGGGGAGGGAGGACGCTGCTCTCCTCTCCTTGCAAGGTACACTGCCACTGGGGAATGGAGACACTGCTCTCTATTCCCTGCAAATCACTCTGCCGCTGGGGATCTGGGACGACCGCCCAGCATCCCTGTAGCTCACCCTGCCGCTGGGGAGGGAGGACGCTGCTCTCTTCTCCCTGCAAGGTACACTGCCGCTGGAGAGGGAAGACAATGCTCTCCACTCCCTGCACTCCACACTGGTGCTTGGGAAAGGAGACATGGCTCTCTATTCCATGCAAATCAATCTGCCGCTGGGGATCTGGGCTGGCC
Source organism: Discoglossus pictus (assembly GCA_027410445.1). NCBI lineage: Eukaryota > Metazoa > Chordata > Amphibia > Anura > Alytidae > Discoglossus > Discoglossus pictus. Next base: position 150,428,688 of record CM050167.1, read on the forward strand.
GCCCAGCATCCCTATAGGGCCGGTGGAGAGACCTCGGTCCCATCTCCACCTTCCGCATGGGGTTCCTCCCCATAAATCTCTACAATATCTTCCCAGCTGAAGGGGTCTAGATCTGGGTCTGTCACCTTGCTGTCCTGCTGAGCCTTCCCAATGGAGTGGAAGAGATCTCGGTAGTCCTGCTCCAGTTCCCACTCCAGGGTTGCTAGGTGAACCAGGTCTTGCTCTACCTCATGTGGGTCATCCCAGTCATGCCTAGCCTCCCTCTCATAGAAAATATCCTGAAGTCTGGTCTGCGCGGGGCTCCCGAAGTCAGGCTCTGCAAAGGACTCCCATAACAAGCCAGGACCATTAAACTCCTCTCCCTCTGGCTTGTCATGCTCGGCTGTCCAGGGTATATACTGTGCCCTATACCACCAGAGCGCCTGGTAGGCATTCTCCAGCCATAGCTCCTGCCATAACCGGTGCTCTAGTTCCTTTACCCATTCCTCCAGGGGCTGCTCTCCCAGGAAGGGCATCCGCAGGGCCACTTGCTTCTGCAACCGCTGCTCTTCACTGGGGAGACTCTCACCCCGCTGGTATTCTATATTATCCAGGGCCTGGTACCAGATGCCTTTCCTTAATGCATCCAGGCCATCCAGGTCCTCATCCTTGTATAGCACTGCTGGTTCCATTCTGCTGCTTTTAGGGTCGCTGTACTGGGACATGCGTTGCCCCCAACTTGTAAATCCACAGAATGGTGTCTCCTGTAGCTGTCCCTCTGGCTGTGGGAACAATCTCGCTGCTTGCCACCAAATGTAACGGTACCCCCCACACATATAAGGGGTTGCCAAGACAGTTTTAGTTGATCTGCCCGTCCAGTGATATAGGGACAGCTACTGCAGGACACCCATTCCCCCAAACTGGATCCAAGGGGAAAATGCTCCAAGCCTGGAACTGGAACCTCACAAATAGCTGCTAGCAGCTGAACAGGAAAAGCACCCCAAGATGCTTACACTCCTGGCAGTCAGTCTGTAACAGCATACCATGAATCCCCCCAAAAACGAGACATAAGCTCTGTGTTTGAGGGTCAAGCAGTGAACTGCCTTTATTGAAACAACACACATTTTTAAACACTTCACATACACAGTAGGGAAGGTGACTACCTTTGGTCAACCCCTCATTACCTCTGGCCAATCAGACAGGGTTAAGGCGTGGGAGCCAGGAGTCCCCTCCCCCAGGAGCCACCCACTAGGCGTCGCTAACTGCTCATTCTACCTCTGACGGTGGAGAGAGTAACATCCCTAGGCTCACTTACTCCCCTGCTGGGAGTATGGGGAAACCCCAGGCCATCTCATTATTCAAGAGTCCTTACCCCCATTGTTCATGGTGCCATCTTGTCTGCTAAAACCCTTTTGTTCTGCTATCTCTTGTGTGTTTTAGCAGATAGTATTAAGAGGCAGATGGGCAACTCCTGACCAAGTGTATGAGACCAAAGATATTTGACTGCATACCACACAATACAATATGTTTACAGATATAACCACAACATATTATAACCCAGAACATATCTGCAGATAGCTTAGGTCTGAGCACACATTATTACTGAACGGCGCTCAGACCACATACATACAGTTCAATGGCCATGGAACCAAAGTCTTTCTGCATAGGAAAATAAAGTATTTAAATGCCGGTCCATAGTCAAAAGGCACCAGGCGGGCTACCAGGCTCCTCCAATGTACAGTGGCGATAATGGTCTCGTCACAGTGTTATTATACTGCATTGTGTGTGTTATTATACCACATTGTGTGTGTCAGTGTGTTATTATACCACATTGTGTGTGTCAGTGTGTTATTATACCACATTGTGTGTCAGTGTGTTATTATACTACATTGTGTGTGTCAGTGTGTTATTATACCACATTGTGTGTGTGTCAGTCAGTGTGTTATTACATTGTGTCACTGGATGTGATATTATGTCACATAATGTGTGTGTGTGTGTCTGTGTTGTGTCTGTGTGTTATTATGTCACATTGTGTGTTTCAGTGTGTTACTATGTCACAGTTTGTGTATTTGTCAGTGTGTGTGTGTCAGTTTTATATTGTGTGGGTGTGTATGTGTCAGTGTGTTATTGTGCCTTTGTATATACAGTGGATATAAAAAGTCTACACACCCCTGTAAAAATGTCAGGTTTCTGTGCTGTAAAAAAATGAGACAAAGATAAATAATTTCAGAACTTTTCCCACCTTTAATGTGACCTATAAACTGTACAACTCAATTGAAAAACAAACTGAAATCTTTTAGGTGGAGGAAAGAAAAATAAAAAATAAAAATAATGTGGTTGCATAAGTCTGCACACCCTCTTATAACTGGGGATGTAGCTGTGTTCAGAATTAAGCAATCACATTCCAAATTGAGTTAAATGGGAGTCAGCATACACCTGCCATCATTTAAAGTGCCTCTGATTAACCCCAAATAAAGTTCAGCTGCTCTTGTTGGTCTTTCCTGAAATTTTCTTAGTCGCATGCCACAGCTAAAGCCATGGTCCACAGGAGCTTCCAAAGCATCAGAGGGATCTCATTGTTAAAAGGTATCAGTCAGGAGAAGGGTACAAAAGAATTACCAAGGCATTAGATATACCATGGAACACAGTGAAGACAGTCATCATCAAGTGGAGAAAATATGGCACAACAGTGACATTACCAAGAACTGGAGCTCCCTCCAAAATTGATGAAAAGACGAGAAGAAAACTGGTCTGGGAGGCTACCAAGAGGCCTACAGCAACATTAAAGGAGCTGCAGGAATATCTGGCAAGTACTGGCTGTGTGGTACATGTGACAACAATCTCCCGTATTCTTCATATGTCTGGGCTATGGGGTAGAGTGGCAAGACGAAAGCCTTTTCTTACGAAGAAAAACATCCAAGCCAGGCTACATTTTGCAAAAACACATCTGAAGTCTCCCAGAAGCATGTGGGAAAAGTTGTTATGGTCTGATGAAACCAAGATTGAACTTTTTGGCCATAATTCCAAAAGATATGTTTGGCGCAAAAACAACACTGCACATCACCAAAAGAACTCCATACCCACAGCGAAGCATGGTGGTGGCAGCATCATGCTTTGGGGCTGTTTTTCTTCAGCTGGAACTGGGGCCTTAGTTAAGATAGAGGGAATTATGAACACTTCCAAATAAAAGTCAATATTGGCACAAAATCTTCAGGCTTCTGCTAGAAAGCTGAACATGAAGAGGAACTTCATCTTTCAGCATGACAACGACCTAAAGCATACATCCAAATCAACAAAGGAATGGCTTCACCAGAAGAAGATTAAAGTTTTGGAATGGCCCAACCAGAGCCCAGACCTGAATCCAATAGAAAATCTGTGGGGTGATCTGAAGAGGGCTGTGCACAGGAGATGCCCTCGCAATCTGACAGATTTGGAGTGTTTTTGCAAAGAAGAGTGGGCAAATCTTGCCAAGTCAAAATGTGTCATGCTGATAGACTCATACCCAAAAAGACTGAGTGCTGTTATAAAATCAAAAGGTGCTTCAACAAAGTATTAGTTTAAGGGTGTGCATACTTATGCAACCATATTATTTTATTTTTATATTTTTTCTTCCCTCTACCTAAAATATTTCAGTTTGTTTTTCAATTGAGTTGTACAGTTTATAGGTCACATTAAAGGTGGAAAAAGTTCTGAAATGATTTATCTTTGTCTCATTTTTTTACAGCACAGAAACCTGACATTTTAACAGGGGTGTGTAGACTTTTTATATCCACTGTATATACACATGGACACACACACACTCAATGTGACGTAATAACTCACTGACACACACACATATATATACACATGTACACACACACAGAATATATATATCTATATATATCTATATATATCTTGCCACTCTATATATGAAGAATACGGGAGATTGTTGTCACATGTACCACACAGCCAGTACTTTCCAGATATTCCTGCAGCTCCTTTAATGTTGCTGTAGGCCTCTTGGTAGCCTCCCAGACCAGTTTTCTTCTCGTCTTTTCACCAATTTTGGAGGGAGCTCCAGTTCTTGGTAATGTCACTGTTGTGCCATATTTTCTCCACTTGATGGTGACTGTCTTCACTGTGTTCCATGGTATATCTAATGCCTTGGAAATTCTTTTGTACCCTTCTCCTGACTGATACCTTTTAACAATGAGATCCCTCTGATGCTTTGGAAGCTCTCTGTGGACCATGGGATGCTGTGGGATGCGACTAAGAAAATTTCAGGAAAGACCAACAAGAGCAGCTGAATTTTTTTTGGGGTTAATCAGAGGCACTTTAAATGATGGCAGGTGTATGCTGACTCCTATTTAACATGATTTGGAATGTGATTGCTTAATTCTGAACACAGCTACATCCCCAGTTATAAGAGGGTGTGCAGACTTATGCAACCACATTATTTTTATTTTTTATTTTTCTTCCCTCCACCTAAAAGATTTAAGTTTGTTTTTCAATTGAGTTGTACAGTTTACAGGTCACATTAAAGGTGGAAAAAGTTCTGAAATAATTTATCTTTGTATAATTTTTTTACAGCACAGAAACCTGACATTTTAACAGGGGTGGGTAGACTTTTTATATCCACTGTATGTGTGTGTCAGTGTGTTATTATGTCACATTGTGTGTGCGTACATATGTGTGTGTCAGTGTGTTATTGTCACATTGTGTGTGTGTCCATGTGAATATATGTGTGTGTCAATGTGATATTATGTGACATTGTGTGTGTGTACATATGTGTGTGTCAGTGTGTTATTATGTCACATTGTGTGTGTGTGTGTGTACATGTGTATATATGTGTGTCATTGTGTTATTATGTCACCACATTGTGTGTGCGTCCATGTGTATATATGTGTGTGTGAGTGTGTTATGTCACATTGTGTGTGTGTACATGTGTATATATGTGTGTCAGTGTGTTATTATGTCACATTGTGTGTGTGTTTACATGTGTATATATGTGTGTGTGTCAGTGTGTTATTATGTCACATTGTGTGTGTGTGTACATGTGTATATATGTGTGTGTCAGTGTGTTATTATGTCACATTGTGTGTGTGTGTCCATGTGAATATATGTGTGTGTCAGTGTGTTATTATGTGACATTGTGTGTGTGTACATATGTGTGTGTCAGTGTGTTATTATGTCACATTGTGTGTGTGTGTGTACATGTGTATATATGTGTGTCAGTGTGTTATTATGTCACCACATTGTGTATGCGTCCATGTGTATATATGTGTGTGTCAATGTGTTATTATGTCACATTGTGTGTGTACATGTGTATATATGTGTGTGTCAGTGTGTTATTATGTCACATTGTGTGTGTACATGTGTGTATATGTGTGTGTCAGTGTGTTATTATGTCACATTGTGTGTGTGTGTACATGTGTATATATGTGTGTGTCAGCGTGTTATGTCACATTGTGTGTGTGTGTACATGTGTACATATGTGTGTGTCAGTGTGTTATTATGTCACATTGTGTGTGTGTACATATGTGTGTGTCAGTGTGTTATTATGTCACATTGTGTGTGTGTGTACATGTGTACATCTGTGTGTGTCAGTGTGTTATTATGTCACATTGTGTGTGTGTACATGTGTATATATGTGTGTGTCAGTGTGTTATTATGTCACATTGTGTGTGTGTGTATATATGTGTGTGTCAGTGTGTTATTATGTCACATTGTGTGTGTGTGTGTACATATGTGTGTGTCAGTGTGTTATTATATCACATTGTGTGTGTACATGTGTACATATGTGTGTGTCAGTGTGTTATTATGTCACATTGTGTGTGTGTGTATATATGTGTGTGTCAGTGTGTTATTATGTCACATTGTGTGTGTGTACATGTGTACATATGTGTGTGTCAGTGTGTTATTATGTCACATTGTGTGTGTGTGTACATGTGTACATATGTGTGTGGCAGTGTGTTATTATGTTACATTGTGTGTGTGTACATGTGTACATATTTGTGTGTCAGTGTGTTATTATGTTACATTGTGTGTGTGTACATGTGTACATATGTGTGTGTCAGTGTGTTATTATGTCACATTGTGTGTGTACATGTGTATATATGTGTGTGTCAGTGTGTTATTATGTCACATTGTGTGTGTGTGTACAGGTGTACATATGTGTGTGTCAGTGTGTTATTATGTTACATTGTGTGTGTGTACATGTGTACATATGTGTGTGTCAGTGTGTTATTATGTCACATTGTGTGTGTGTGTGTACATGTGTACATATGTGTGTGTCAGTGTGTTATTATGTCACATTGTGTGTGTGTGTACATGTGTACATATGTGTGTGTCAGTGTGTTATTATGTCACATTGTGTGTGTTTACATGTGTACATATGTGTGTGTCAGTGTGTTATTATGTCACATTGTGTGTGTGTGTGTACATGTGTACATATGTGTGTGTCAGTGTGTTATTATGTCACATTGTGTGTGTACATGTGTATATATGTGTGTGTCAGTGTGTTATTATGTCACATTGTGTGTGTGTACATGTGTATATATGTGTGTGTCAGTGTGTTATTATGTCACATTGTGTGTGTGTGTACAGGTGTACATATGTGTGTGTCAGTGTGTTATTATGTTACATTGTGTGTGTGTACATGTGTACATATGTGTGTGTCAGTGTGTTATTATGTCACATTGTGTGTGTGTATATATGTGTGTGTCAGTGTGTTATTATGTCACATTGTGTGTGTGTACATGTGTACATATGTGTGTGTCAGTGTGTTATTATGTCACATTGTGTGTGTGTGTGTACATGTGTGTGTCAGTGTGTTATTATGTCACATTGTGTGTGTGTGTGTACATGTGTACATATGTGTGTGTCAGTGTGTTATTATGTCACATTGTGTGTGTGTGTGTGTACATGTGTACATATGTGTGTGTCAGTGTGTTATTATGTCACATTGTGTGTGTGTGTACATGTGTACATATGTGTGTGTCAGTGTGTTATTATGTCACATTGTGTGTGTGTGTACATGTGTACATATGTGTGTGTCAGTGTGTTATTATGTCACATTGTGTGTGTGTGTACATGTGTACATATGTGTGTGTCAGTGTGTTATTATGTCACATTGTGTGTGTGTGTACATGTGTACATATGTGTGTGTCAGTGTGTTATTATGTCACATTGTGTGTGTGTGTACATGTGTACATGTGTACATATGTGTGTGTCAGTGTGTTATTATGTCACATTGTGTGTGTGTACATGTGTACATATGTGTGTGTCAGTGTGTTATTATGTCACATTGTGTGTGTGTGTGTACATGTGTACATATGTGTGTGTCAGTGTGTTATTATGTCACATTGTGTGTGTGTGTACATGTGTACATGTGTACATATGTGTGTGTCAGTGTGTTATTATGTCACATTGTGTGTGTGTACATGTGTACATATGTGTGTGTCAGTGTGTTATTATGTCACATTGTGTGTGTGTGTACATGTATACATATGTGTGTGTCAGTGTGTTATTATGTCACATTGTGTGTGTGTACATGTGTACATATGTGTGTGTCAGTGTGTTATTATGTCACATTGTGTGTGTGTACATGTGTACATATGTGTGTGTCAGTGTGTCATTATGTCACATTGTGTGTGTGTGTACATGTGTACATGTGTACATATGTGTGTGTCAGTGTGTTATTATGTCACATTGTGTGTGTGTACATGTGTACATATGTGTGTGTCAGTGTGTTATTATGTCACATTGTGTGTGTGTGTACATGTGTACATATGTGTGTGTGTCAGTGTGTTATTATGTCACATTGTGTGTGTGTGTACATGTGTACATATGTGTGTGTCAGTGTGTTATTATGTCACATTGTGTGTGTGTGTACAGGTGTACATATGTGTGTGTCAGTGTGTTATTATGTTACATTGTGTGTGTGTACATGTGTACATATGTGTGTGTCAGTGTGTTATTATGTTACATTGTGTGTGTGTACATGTGTACATATGTGTGTCAGTGTGTTATGTCACATTGTGTGTGTGTGTACATGTGTACATATGTGTGTGTCAGTGTGTTATTATGTCACATTGTGTGTGTGTGTGTACATGTGTACATATGTGTGTGTCAGTGTGTTATTATGTCACATTGTGTGTGTGTGTGTACATGTGTACATATGTGTGTGTCAGTGTGTTATTATGTCACATTGTGTGTGTGTGTGTACATGTGTACATATGTGTGTGTCAGTGTGTTATTATGTCACATTGTGTGTGTACATGTGTACATATGTGTGTGTCAGTGTGTTATTATGTCACATTGTGTGTGTGTGTACATGTGTACATATGTGTGTGTCAGTGTGTTATTATGTCACATTGTGTGTGTGTGTACATGTGTACATATGTGTGTGTCAGTGTGTTATTATGTCACATTGTGTGTGTGTGTACATGTGTACATATGTGTGTGTCAGTGTGTTATTATGTCACATTGTGTGTGTGTACATGTGTACATATGTGTGTGTCAGTGTGTTATTATGTCACATTGTGTGTGTGTACATATGTGTGTGTCAGTGTGTTATTATGTCACATTGTGTGTGTGTGTACATGTGTACATATGTGTGTGTCAGTGTGTTATTATGTCACATTGTGTGTGTGTGTGTACATGTGTACATATGTGTGTGTTAGTGTGTTATTATGTCACATTGTGTGTGTGTGTACATGTGTACATATGTGTGTGTCAGTGTGTTATTATGTCACATTGTGTGTGTGTGTGTACATGTGTACATATGTGTGTGTCAGTGTGTTATTATGTCACATTGTGTGTGTACATGTGTGTGTGTCAGTGTGTTATTATGTCACATTGTGTGTGTGTGTACATGTGTACATATGTGTGTGTCAGTGTGTTATTATGTCACATTGTGTGTGTGTGTACATGTGTACATATGTGTGTGTCAGTGTGTTATTATGTCACATTGTGTGTGTGTGTACATGTGTACATATGTGTGTGTCAGTGTGTTATTATGTCACATTGTGTGTGTGTGTACATGTGTACATATGTGTGTGTCAGTGTGTTATTATGTCACATTGTGTGTGTGTGTACATGTGTACATATGTGTGTGTCAGTGTGTTATTATGTCACATTGTGTGTGTGTACATATGTGTGTGTCAGTGTGTTATTATGTCACATTGTGTGTGTGTGTGTACATGTGTACATATGTGTGTGTCAGTGTGTTATTATGTCACATTGTTTCTCTCTTCTCCTGCTCTCACGTGTATCCTCACGTCTCCACGCTGGTTTTAACACACCGACCAATGAGCTTTTAGAGGGCGTGTACTGGTAATGAGGGCGCCCAATCAACTCTTAGTGGGTGTGGTCTAGAAGCTCAGCTTCACGTGGAGCACGGAGTGGTGGGGACTGCATGCAGATGTAACAGGTGATGTGAGAGACCGAAGGGATCATAGAGAGACATCTGATCCGAGGAGAGAAGAGACTGCAGGGTATTATACACAGGTAAGAGGGTGTTACACAGGGGGACATATGAGGGAGGGTATAAAGAGAAGGCTCCTACACACAGCATGTATATGTATAGAGAGAGGAGACCCTATAATAAGAGAAGGAGCAGACAGCAGACATCCTCCATCTTATAGGAGCACGAAGCTGTATATGTGTATATAGAGACAAGGGATCTGGTCCTAATACTGATAGCACTGAAGATAACAGTGAGTAATGCACAGGCTGTGCTAATATCTGTATTTATGACATGGATGTTATTATTATTATTATTACAGTTTGTTTTGTTATCATTATCTCCTGACCACTATAGTCTTGCTATGTCATCATGTCATTATTGCTTTCCATTTAGATTGTATGATGACATTATCATTGTATAATTATTATTGTATTTTATTTCTATTTTATCAAGTGCAGTGTTTTTGCTTTCTTGCTGTTGATCACAATTGATGTCAATCTGTCTGCCCTTCTATCTCCCTGTCTGTCAATCTCCCTGTCTGTCGATCTGTCTGTCAATCTGTATGTCAATCTGTCTGTCTATCAATCTGTATGTCAGTCCTTCTGTCTGTCTATCAGTCTATCTATCTGTCTGTCAATCTGTCTGTCTATCAGTCTATCTATCTGTCTCTCTGTCAATCTGTCTCTCTGTCAATCTATCTGTCTATCTGTCTGTTTATCTATCTGTCTGTCATTCTATTTGTCTGTCAATCTGTCTGTCCTTATATCTGTCAATTTGTCTGTCTACCCTTCTGTCTGTTCTTCTATCTGTCTGTCCTATCTGTCTGCCTGTCCTATCCATCCATCCGTCTGTCTGTGAATATGTCTGTCTGTCTCCTTCTATCGGTCCGTCTGTCCTTCTAATTATCTGCCTGTCAATCTGTCTGTCCTTCGAGCTGTCTGTCATTCTGTCCTATCTGTCGGTCTGTCAGTTTATCCTTCTGTCTGTCTGTCTATCTATCTATCTATTTACCTATCAAATCTGTCTCTCTCTCTGCTCTCTCTCCCTTTACCAGTCTTTCTCTCTTACTGTATCCTATTATTATATAAGCTGATATTGTAATATTTTGGCGCGCTGGAGGTGTATTCTTGTGTTATGTACAAAGTGCATTTGTGTTATATTGTGATTGATTGTGACGGTATATTGACACATACTTGTGTGATTGTGATATGATATCACACTGTAGTTCAGTGAATACTTGTCATGTCACACTATGTAGTTGGGCTGTTTGGTTACCATGGATACCTACCTGTTTATCTTCCTATCCAGACTGATTGAATGAAATGCATACAGAACTTACAGTTTTTATTATATATTGTGATTAATAATGTCCAGGAATATATGAGCCTCCCCGTCTCCTCTCACTTTTCTTCCCCTATCTTCATACCTGTATGCTCTGTCATCTTTCTGTCTAACCCTCTTACCCCTCCCTCCATCATGTAAAATGATAACTAGCACTCATTATGTCATACTCAGTGCTGTTATATAACATATCCCTGCCTCACATAGGAGACTTGTAACACAAGAGAATGCCCATATGATCTATCTATCTATCTATCCTCTTTTCTGTTGTTTTTTATATTAATCACAATTCTGACAATATAGACAAGTATTGCAATAATAACATATTGAATATTTTTATTTATATAGCTCCATATAGTAAATGGAATGCAGGGGAGTAAAAATAATCACTATTCGTGTAATGTCAGTGGTACTGTACACAGTTTATTTATATAAAATATGTGCAAGCTCCCTCCTCACATACCCTCAGTCATCTCACACTATCTAACTCTCCCCTCTCTCTCACATTTTCTCTCATTCCTATCTCGTACTCTCTCTCTTGTCGTAAATCCATTCTCACTCCCGCACACTCTCTTACATTGTCGTACATCCATTCTCACTCTCGCACACTCTCTTACATGGTGGTACATCCATTCTCACTCTCGCACACTCTCTTACATTGTCGTACATTCATTCTCACTCTCGCACACTCTCTTACATTGTCGTACATTCATTCTCACTCTCGCACACTCTCTTACATTGTCGTACATCCATTCTCACTCTTGCACACCCTCTTATATTGTCCTACATCCATTCTCACTCTTGCATCCCCTTATATTGTCGTACATTCATTCTCACTCTCGCACACTCTCTTACATTGTCGTACATTCATTCTCACTCTCGCACACTCTCTTACATTGTCGTACATTCATTCTCACTCTCGCACACTCTCTTACATTGTCGTACATCCATTCTCACTCTTGCACACCCTCTTATATTGTCCTACATCCATTCTCACTCTCGCACACTCTCTTACATTGTCGTACATTCATTCTCACTCTCGCACACTCTCTTACATTGTCGTACATCCATTCTCACTCTTGCACACCCTCTTATATTGTCCTACATCCATTCTCACTCTCGCACACTCTCTTACATTGTCGTACATTCATTCTCACTCTCGCACACTCTCTTACATGGTGGTACATCCATTCTCACTCTCGCACACCCTCTTACATTGTCGTACATCCATTCTCACTCTCGCACACTCTCTTACATTGTCGTACATCCATTCTCACTCTCGCACACTCTCCCACATTGTCGTACATCCATTCTCACTCTCGCACACTCTCTTACATTGTCGTACATTCATTCTCACTCTCGCACACTCTCTTACATTGTCGTACATCCATTCTCACTCTTGCACACTCTCTTATATTGTCCTACATCCATTCTCACTCTCGCACACTCTCTTACATTGTCGTACATTCATTCTCACTCTCGCACACTCTCTTACATGGTGGTACATCCATTCTCACTCTCGCACACCCTCTTACATTGTCGTACATCCATTCTCACTCTCGCACACTCTCTTACATTGTCGTACATCCATTCTCACTCTCGCACACTCTCCCACATTGTCGTACATCCATTCTCACTCTCGCACACTCTCTTACATTGTCGTACATTCATTCTCACTCTCGCACACTCTCTTACATTGTCGTACATCCATTCTCACTCCCGCACACTCTCTTACATTGTCGTACATCCATTCTCACTCCCGCACACTCTCTTACATTGTCGTACATCCATTCTCACTCTCGCACACTCTCTTACATTGTCGTACATCCATTCTCACTCTCGCACACTCTCTTACATTGTCGTACATCCATTCTCACTCTCGCACACTCTCCCACATTGTCGTACATCCATTCTCACTCTCGCACACTCTCCCACATTGTCGTACATCCATTCTCACTCTCGCACACTCTCTTACATTGTCGTACATCCATTCTCACTCTCGCACACTCTCTTACATTGTCGTACATCCATTGTCACTCTCACACTCTTTCTTTCCCTCTAAATCACACTGTCCCCTCTCACTGACACACAATGTCTCTCTCACAAATGCACACACTTCCTCTCACTCCTCAGTCTCACATAATTTCCGTCCCTCTTCACACACTCTCATTTCATCTCTCTCACATACTCTTTAGTCTCACACGCAATGTCCAGTTGTGGGCAGCAGTTCATGTCGCCCTCTGACACGTCCCATAGGACTCCCAGACTGTTCTCTAGAGTGGAAGAGCATGTCCATCTTCAGCGAAACACAGTCATTATATATCTCTAAAACTATCAAAACTTACCCAGTTGTACTCCCAAATACTTCTCCTTATTCTCTATACATCTAATAATAATTAATTCCTTTCCTACAGCGATTTTACTATTTTGTTTTTTTGTAAAATAAAAAGGTTTACAGTGTTATGAGGCCTTTTAAGAGCTTAGGGGCTACATGTAGGGCCCTTCCAATTGAAGCAGGTTATCATCACTGCTCTAGTCCCTCTCACAAACACTCTAGACCAGAGGAAGTCAATTATTTTTGCAGATTTCACTCAAGTCCAAATGTCTATGAAAATGAAGACAAAATACAGAATCCATATATTTAAAAGGATACACCTAAAATGTTGAATATTTCAGTGCACTGTCCATGCTAGCTGCTGTTGGTGTCTGGATGACATGGTATGACAGCTTGATATGTATTTTGCCACCCTTTCTGCTGTTTCACCAAATTCTCCCAGCAGGATTTGCAATTTAATTTTGAGACATTTGTAAATGTATCTCTCCTCTGATCTGTGATCTCTCATTGAGTCTTATTTTCACCCAGTTCTCCTATCATTCTCTCTTTCTCTGTCATTATCATTATTTACATTTCTACAGTCTTTCTCCTTCCTGCTCCAATTTGTTGCCTTTCTCTGTCTTCCCTTTTAAGTTAACCCTTCACCCATATCTGCTTATTTTTCTGCGTTATATCCCCACATTGACCTAATAAATGTCACCTCTGGGTATGACGCATGTAGTATCACCATGTGTAACCTGCCCACACGCATGGAAAGGCCGTGTGTTATTGTTTCTTGATTCCAGCTCTTATTGGCTGCCCCACTAACCTAGCTCATACCCTAGGGCAAATGAGAGGGAGGAGGAAATACAAAGAGAAAACCAGCCAGGGCCATCCTCACTCATGTTACTGAGCGTGCTTTATCAGACCACACCCCCTGCGCATCCAACAGCCAATCATAATCTTGTCCCAGCATACAGGTTGATATCATTAACAATGTGTGTGTCCATGTGCCTCCCACACCCTGTCACACAAACCTAATTATTCCTGGCACTTAGCCTATATACCTATATACTGTATATATATGTGTGTGTGTGTGTATATATATATATATATATATATATATATATATATATATGAGGTGTGTTTGTTGAAAACAGCTTTTACAGCACAGAACATTAAGAATTTCAGTGGAAAAAAATAAGCATATTTTATAAATAATATATGACAAAAATCTTGTGTGCCTATTGTGTTTCAATATACCTGTTTACCTGTGCGTTTTTTTTTTTCTCTTAACCTTTTAACTCATAATTTTATATTGAAGCAGTGAATTGTACATAATAACACATACCACATACATTATTGCGTGGATGACCTGTGACTCATACCTAATACGTGAAGGCTCATTCTCCCACACAGTGACATACATTATGCGTTTATAGGACTGGGAATCCTAACGCCCCTACACAATCCATGTGTGAGCTCATTTTTAAATCTGTGTGTCAAAAAAGGGAACAAATTAGCTTGCACTGTAGTATTAAAAGGCTCTATACATTAATTAATGCCTACGTTGATCAATATTAACACCATATATAGTTGCTGGTTTTATCTATAGTGGTGTATTTCTGCCTGGCAAATGAGGCCCAGGCCTAGGGCAGTGATTTTTCATGGGATGATAGGTTTGCTTCAAATTATTGGTCTACGGATATGGAAAAGTGAGTGCATACATTTAATATGGAGAGGCATTCTGTCTGTTTACCTAATATTCTTTGATATAGTGTAAGAGAGACAGCCATGGGAATTGGGGATGGCAAAACACTCATGGAAGGGAGTAGAGACACATGAGGAAAGGTGTACAGTGACATTCATGATGAAGGGAGGAGACAGACATCCATGAGAAGTATGAGAATAACAGATAACTCTGAAAAGCAAAGAAGAGACATGGGAAGTGGTGGAGATTTAGAGCATTATGGTAGAGAGGAGGAAAACAGACAACAAAAGCAAAAGAGAGTAAGTTGTCCCCTATACTCACCCAGAACCAAATACTATTCCCCACTAATTACATACTGGACTTCACTGCTAACTTTTACTCTTACTTTACTAATAGCCCACTTTGCTGTTTTCCATGTAAGTGCCCATGTGATTGGATGGTGGGAATTACCTTTGGGTGATTTAACATGTGACTTCCTCAGTTGAGAATAAATGTAAATACTCCACTGCGCTGATTTTAACCCCTTATTCCTGGGACTGTTGATACCCTCTCGGCTATCTCTCCATTTTCACCTACCCTGTAATAGAAGTTTCCAGTCTCCGTCGTTGGAGTCTTCTCCTGTCTTCTTGGTTTGCTCATCTGGGGAATGTTTGATTGGCAGATGCTGCTTGAACCCCAGGAATACTTTTTTATTTTGTCAGCCATTATTTCAAGGGCCACAGTAGTCCAATTTTTTCACCATGCATTTAAAATATCATGTTTTAAACATTTCTATTTTTTTTTGTATGAAAACAATTGGTCTATAGTGTAGAGAAATTACACCAACATGAGATGAATGGGATGGGACTGTTCTTTTCTTCTGACATGTTACAGTAAAGAGAGTGGCAGGGAGCATTGTGAATCTTTTCATGTTTCCTTGCTTAACTTCTTCCCAAGTTCGGTCCTGCTGGGCCGCACACATGCCTGGATATGAGGATTTCTTTTCTGTGCGCAGGTGAGCCGATCATCATGACTGAAGAAGTTATTGACTTACCTGTGCACAGCAGGGATATCTTCAAATCCAGGCCTGTGTGTGGCCCAGCAGGACCGAACTTGGACACCCCTGGGCTAAACCATGTGCCTTTAAAAGGACTCTAGACACGATATGCAAAAAACAAACACAAACATATATAAGATATAAAGCATGCTCTATTAAACCTCAATAGAAAGTTTGGACACAGTAAAAGTTCTAAATATGATGTAATTTAAAACTACAAGTCATGTCAAATACTTCATCCATTCAATGTTATTTAAAAAAAATTTTTTTTAGCCTATTAATCAGACTTTCGGTGGTTTCTATGATAGACTAATCATTGTTAATTACCTAATTGAACATGATTTAAACGTAATTGCTGTCCAGTAGCTCCTCTCTTCCAGATGTCTAATTAAATAACACTATGTATTATTTTATCTCTGAAGCATTAATTATGTTAATATTTTTTGTAAATTATTAGCTAAATGTTGTATTTTTGCCTGATCTTGTTTACTAGATAATCTTAATTCCTATGTGCCTTAGCATGCCAATACATTCAAATATGTGCGTGTGTGTGTATCTATAAAATATATATATATGTATATGTATATATATATATATATATATATATATGTATATATATATATATATTTATATATATATATTTATATATATATATATATATATATATATATATATATATATATATATATATATATAGTGGAATTCCTATGCCCAGTGAAATCAAGTTATGAATTCTTGCCATTTTTAAGCTTCTCTCTGTGTTTCTCTGGGGGCTGCCATTTTGGCTTCTCTTACTCCTTCCATCCCTCTGAGTTAGTCACTATGTGATGAGGTATACAAATGACAAAGGGTTTTGACTATTCTCTCAAAGTGCATAACACACAATAGTATGAAATAAATCTCCATACTACATCTTCTAGTGCAAAAACAGTATGAACAGTTGTTTCCTATTGGTTTTATTGGCCCAGTACACATATAAGATATACAAACACCCCAAACATGCATATATGTTTTTATGACCTAAAAGGTAATATGGTGCCAAAATAAAAATGATCTCAACTGTATATCAGGTTAAAATGAGCAACTTGTGAAGTATAAATGCAATTCAAATGAAAATAAAGTGATCCCCAGAAATTCATCTTAAATATCTAAAAAATTTTTTTTGGGACCACAGCACACCAGGCACATCTATTGTTATGTTTCTGGTCATGTTTATCCATAAGGTTTTCATGACAATGTTACTGGAGTGGGTTGCCAGTTCCTTCTCCAGTGAACTACATTTTTTTCTGACCTCTCAGCTATGACATGCCCTTCTTGGTATAACTCACAGCTTCACTAAAGTACACAAGCTCAAAAGTTCACCACAACAAGGTACCTATCCTGAAAGGGATCTAATTGTTACATTATTGCAAAAAAAAAAAAAAAGAAAGATACAGGATTACAGATCATTTTCAATATATTTACAGCATCTTTTGCCATCACTCTATCAGCTTGGGCATGTACTTAAATAGTAACCAATCTCAAAATGCATGCGCAACCTCTCTACATCGTGTGTTCATAGGTTACAAACATATGCAAGGAATCAGTAGCCTTTGGAGCCCTCTTGTCTACGGGACCCATAATAATATAATAACACTTCTACAGATATATTTCACCAATGTTTCTGTGTATCTAAATTTTTTAACCAGGAGACAGTTTATCCTCCTAAATATTATATACATATACAATTTAGATAAGCCACCAGAGTAGCAGTTTCCTACTTTCTAAAACCTCCCCATTTCTTCCTGTTTTCTCTTATGTAGGATGCCATATCTCACAGCAGTGACGTCAGGTTACATGCACACGGGTGGGCTTGAGTGCCATAAAATATAATATGCCAGTATTTAGAATAGTGAAAAGAGCTTCAAATTAAAATGTTTTTACACATTTCTTCTTGTTTTCTAATGCTTGACATTATGGCGCATAGCAGTTTTAATAACGTCAGCCTCCCTTTCATATCTTTACCTCTCACCCCTATTTTTTCCCTCCCAGACCTTTATCCTTCTCCCTAACCTTTATCAGCTTACACTCTTAATATTATCCCCTCTGATCCTTACCACTGTCTCTCTCCTTTCCCCCATCATGTCTCCATCTCTCTTCCCTATATCTTGTGCGTTGCCTCCCATGTTCCAACATTATCATTTTATTATCTCCTCCTTTCATCTCTCTAGCCTCTCCACCCCTGTAATGACCATACGTGACTGTCCTCTTCATCTGTTTTACTTACGCCCCTTTTCCTCCCCTCTCCCTTATTGCACTATCTCTTCTGGACCCCCACAGGCCCAGCCTCATCTTCTGAACACCTGACTTTAGGTATATATTTCATGTTATGTATGCGTTTAATTGATATTGCTTGGCCATGTAAACACCTCTCGCCTCCCTCACGCTCTCTTGCACACCTTTACATAATGTGTCTTTATATAAGCCGCTCTCCAGCCCGTGGTAGTGGGGGGGGGGGGGGGACACACATCTCCTTTATGTAAGTGGCAGTAACCTGATCCCACTCTGCTGTCTCAGATATGGGGACACTCACTAGGTCTGTGATTTACAGGGAGGGGGATTCCCCATAGTTACAGCCTCAATGTTACTATACACCTGTAATCACTTATTTCTTTCTTTCTCTGTATCTTTCTTTTTTTATTTATACTTTCTCTCATTTTCTTTCTTGTTTTTTCTCTTTGTCTTTCTCTTTACTTTTTCACTTTTCTCTTTTTCTCTCTCTGTCTCTTTCATTCTCTCACTCTTCTTTATTTTTTATTTATTTCTATCTCTCTATTTTTCTTTCTTTCTCTACTCTCTCTTTACTCATTTTTCTTTCTTTATATCTCTTTTTCTCTATTTATTTTTCTCTTTTTTTCCTTTCACTACTATCTTTCTTTCTCTTTACTCCTCTTTCTTTTCTTTCTTTCTCTTTACTCCTCTTTCTTTCTTTCTTTCTTTTCTTTCTTTCTCTTTACTCCTATGTCTTTCTTTTCTTACTTTCTCTTTACTCGTCTTTACTTCCTTTCTTTCTCTTTACTCCTCTTTCTTTTTGTTCTTTTTCTCTTTCTTTCTTCTTTCTTTCTCTACTCTCCTTATTTTCTTTCTTTCTCTTTACACCTTTTTCTTTCTTTATTTGTGTTTCTTCCTCTTTTTTCCTCTTTATTTTCTTTCTCTACTCTCCTTTTCTTTCTTTCTTTTTCTCTCTTTCTCTTTTCTCTTTCTTTCTTTTTTCTTTATTTCTCTACTCTCCTTTTATTTCTCTTTACTCCTTTTCTTTCTTTCTCTCTACTCCTTTTCTTTCTTTCATTCTTTCTCTTTACTCCTTTTTCTTTCATTCTTTCTTTTCTTCCTTTCTCTTTACTTCTTTTTCGTTCTTTTCTTTCTTTCATTCTTTCTTTTCTTCCTTTCTCTTTACTCCTTTTTCTTTCTTTTCTTTCATTCTTTCTTTCTTTTCTTCCTTTCTCTTTACTCCTTTTTCTTTCTTTTCTTTCATTCTTTTTCTTTCTCTTTACTTTTTCTTTTTTTTCTTTCAGTCTTCCCTTCTTTTTCTCACTTTATCTTCTCTTTCCTCTCTCCCTCTCGGTCTCTTCTTCCCTCTGTCTCTCCTCCTCTCTATGTTTGCTTTTCCTAGTACACTATGTCCTTGGCACTCTCTCTCTCTGTCTGGGTGTGTCTCTTCCTCACACGTTTATACAGAAATGCTTCTAGCCACTGGTATGTGCAGAGTTAGGCGAAATTCACTGGCAGCAGAGAGAATAGAATGGGTTCTGGCAGGAAAAGGGTTAAACAAATGATGTAACCAGGTGTTTGATGAAACCCAGATATATTTGCTAAAATAGCTTGTCTTAATTTAAATATAGGGCCTTATGCTTATCCCAGGCAACTATGTTTTGTCGCTACCACCAGCACTAGAAGGCTGTTCCACTTGTCTACTACATTTTCTGTTAAGTCATATTTGTTCCTGTTACATTTAAATGTTCCACTTTCCAACTTCAATACGCAACCTCTTGTTCTTGCATTCCTTTTTTCTGGAGGCAGTGCCTTTATGTCTTCAATTAATCTCTGGGGGGTTAAATGGGTGATATTCTACAGCTCTTAGCAAGGAAATAATTTAACAGAAAAAACGCTCTGCAGGTTCTACAATAATGATGTAACTGGAAATGTAATTTTATGGGGAGGGGGGAGCAAGAGAGGAATGTAAGAAGTAATGCTGCAGAACTCATAGAGTGTAGAAGATGCAGGAAAGATCCTGTTAGGTGTTAGAGAATTGAGGAGGTACGTGTCTGGCAGGACAGGAATTAAGGGAAGAATATACCTCCACTCTTTGGTATAATTGGGGTTAAGAGAGGTGGCTCTGGAAGTATCTGGGAAGGGAGGGGTTACTCTCAGGAACACACACGGCTCCATATTTACATGTTATGCAGGAGCTGCTATCTGATTGGTTGGTCTCCAGTTTCCAATCAGAGAGCGCAGAGGGGGGCGAGAGCAGCACTGTGATCCACGTGCGGGGCGATGACTTAACTGGGCGGTACGTTGACATCACAGGGCCATTGGCCAATCACAGGGCAAAACAGGAGGGGGGATACTGAAGATCAGCGATGAGGAGGTAGAGAAAGAATCATACAAGAGAAGACAGGACGACCAGAACAGAGAAGGAAAGAGAGACCCTGGAGGATGAGACAGACAAGGTGAGGAAAAAGGGAGAGAGAGAAGACAGCAGGGTAGAGAGAAACTTGGGACCAGAGAACAAAAGCTGTTAGTTTGTGTAAACCTCTCATTGTCATCTCTTCATTGCATGCTCTGAGAGATAGCTGTTCTAATGGATAGGAAAATGATGGCTATGTATGCCATGGACTGGGGGATAGCTGTGCATCTAATGGACCGATGGATAGCTAGCTGTGCATCTCATGGACCGATGGATAGCTAGCCGGGCATCTGATGGACCGATGGATAGCTAGCCGGGCATCTGATGGACCGATGGATAGCTAGCCGGGCATCTGATGGACCGATGGATAGCTAGCCGGGCATCTGATGGACTGAGTGACATCTGGGTATAATGTATATTGAGGACTGAGGTTGAAGTGTATCTTAGAAAGAGCTGTTCATCTCACGTATTGATAGATAGCTGTGTAGCCCTTGAATAGGCAGACAGCTATTCGTCCAGTGGAGATGTCTGTGTGTGTGTGTGTGTGTGTGTATATATATATATATATATATATATATATATATTGGTGTAATTCAAGTGGACCGGTTCTCATGATAAAGCAAGGGGAGGATCGAACCTACAGTAGTGTATAATTATCCAGTATATTTGCAACTAAACCAGTCTTTCATATGACTATGCGCTGGGATGTAATATTGCTTCACATAAACTGGTTTATCAAGTAAGGATCGGAATATAAGAACACACCTGGCAAGGAGCAGGAGGTGTGAGCTAAGGAAGAGAGGGAGGGGCTATTAGAAAGGAAGGGTAAACAGTCAAGCCCAGAAGAGGAGGGGTTTGCGGCAGGACTGGTATGAGGAACCTTAGGGTGAGAAGATTAGCATGAGGAATGAAGAACGGAGTATTAGGGAAGGGGCTTGAGACCTTTTGCCTAACACTGAGCTGAGAAATGAATAAGCGCATTGGCATGATGGTGGGAGGGGCTAATACCTGTCAAGAAGGCAAAGGAAGGCGGGGCCAGGGATCGGGGGAGTGGCACTGAGAGGGCTTGAGACAGAGAGAAGAGAGTGCAAAGACAAAATCTTATCACCAGCAAAAAGCTCCAGTCCTAGGGCAGAAAATACTCAGAATCGTAGTCTAGTAGTAGCGACTACATGGAAAAAAATGTCTATATGCAATGAAATATACCTATATCTAGATATGTGTGAAATATACCTATATGTAATATGTCTGTCTATCTACTTGTTTTTTAAATGCACAGTTTTGTTTTGTTTTTTAAATGAATGCATCCCCTATATTTGTACAGAAAAGGGTAGTAAAAAATTTAGATTTTCTGTAAAAAAAAAATGCTATTGCTCATTGCTTACACAGCTAGTATTTGTTTTAGTTTGTTACGTACTTCACAGTTGTGAAGGTTTTTCAACCTACAGTGATATTTTAAACAACCATTCAGGGAGAACTGTTTGATTCCCCCAGGTAAATATTTAACTGAAATAAAAATACACACTCTGTAAGTAAAATACTTTTAACATTAAATAATAAAATAAAAATAGAGTGCCGAGTACTCTTAAGAATAAACCTAAACAAAACAATAGTAAAAATACAGTGAATGATAATAAAAGTTTATCTACATATTTTTTGGGAGAATCAAGCTTTCTTAATGATTTGGGAAATTATTTCTGTATGGAAATCTTAATTTCCTCACAGAAGAGAAGGCTAAGTAACTGTGAATCTTATATTGTTATATTAGTACCATTGCTGGTATACAAAATAGAAAGGAAAGGAGGAAACAAATGTCTCACGAAAGGAACGTCATATCTGGAAGGCATATAGCCCCACAAGTTTACTAAGCAGCCATCACATGTATCAAAAATGACCTATCTGACCATAATGCCTTAGAAACTGGCCATTTCTCTAAAAAAAATAATAAGTAACTATTAGCAAAGTGTTCTCTTTGAAGTGGTAAATTTAAAAAAACATAAAATGTTAATAAACATTCACACTCTTAAAAACAACTGTAAATAGACCTTTAATTCTTCACATAGAACACTGAATTTTATTTCACTGATAGATATTCAATGGTCTTTAATTGCTGAGCAGATAACATACTAGCACAACCAAAGTCACAGACAAATCTTTAAACCAACAGAGCAGTGCCTAACAAAGGTGCTATTAACAAATATGGGTCTTGACTGCACCGTCTCACTGCACTATGCAGCTTTATCAAAGGTCATCGCTGACATTTGATAAAGCTGCTTGGTGCAGCAAAACGGTGCCATCAGGTCTGTTTAGTTTTTTTTTACATTTTTTATTTTTTGACATTTACTACTTCAAAGAGAACTTTGATAATAGTTATGGAACGGCCAGTTCCATAGGCATTGTGGTCACATAGGTCCTTTTTGACACATATGATGGCTGTTTAGTAAGCTTGTGGGGCTATATGCATTCTAGATAGGGGGTTCCCTTCAAGGAACATATGTTTCTTCTCATCCTTTCTACTTAGTATACCAGCAATGGTACTAATTGTTACTTGTGACTATATTTAAAGGGTCACTAAGAGCTTATACTGTATGTTCTGGTCTTTGAATGGTCTCTAATAGCAGCATTTTGTTTTTTCATTTTTATATTTTTCTTAATAAAAGCTCTATTTTTAATTGTCTATACATTGGTGTCAAGCACCGGGACTTTGTCCAGTAATTGTTTTGTATTTTGTATATGTACTCTGTGTTTGCCATATATTTAATAAAATGCTAGTGCCTCTTGGAAAAATGTTGCCAGAATATTAAACCACTTAGGAGGAAGACTGACAGACTGAAAGTTAGAGCAATTTGCGGGTTGTGGTACTGGGTAACAGGAGATAGGTCAAGAAGAGAGGTAATGCATGTTGGAAAAGAAGGTCTAAGACTAGCTAATTCCTTATATCATAGTCCTAAATGGGTAATTCATTTATTTTTCTTTGTATATTTAATTTACATGTCCTTCTTCCTCTTATATAATATCCCCTTCTCTCCATCCTTCCTAAGGCGGTCATCATACCACACTTGTTCTCTGATTCTCCACGCCACGGATTGGCGAAGACAAAGGCGATGAACGGAGGCTGTGAACCTCCTCCACCAATGGGGGAGAGAGGGAGGAGAACAAGAGCCCCCAGGGAAATGGAAGGGACCCAACAGGATGAGACTGACACCAACAGCCATGGGTCTAGCGGCAACGAATCCAATGGTAATGAATCACGACAAAGTCGGAGCTCGCACAGCAGTACCAGCGGCAATGGGAAGGACTCGGCCATGTTGGAAACAACAGAAAGCAGCAAGAGGTAATAGTGGAGGAATTGAGGAAGAGAGATAGGATAGAGGATAGGTGGATGGATACATCAAAGTAAAAAATGTAGGCAAGAGAAGAAGGGTTGCGTGGGGTGAGAGGATGTGGTAAAATGTGGTATGAAAATGACTTTGGTGTAATTGGTAATAAAAAAGAGTTGGTTTGGTGCAGAAATAAGAATTGCGAGCAGAAGGAGAGAAGCTTAAATTACACTTCTATGAAGACTTCTGTCAGGTTTACATACCAAACCACATACAAATGTTTTTGTTTTTGTTTTTTTTAGTATTATGTTGTTACCCCCTTATTTAACTTAGCAAGGGTAGTGTTTTAGCTGTGTGTAGCAGTTCTATTCACTCTCCCACTCTTATGGATACAAAAAGTAATCACTGCAGAAAGTAAAAGCATGGCATCATTCAGATGTCCTGTCTAATATGAAGACTTAACTAATTAGAATATCAGAATTTGCTTGGGCTAAATAAACATTTTATTTGGTAGTCTTGCATTTTAAGTCCACAGAAAGCATGGCGACTTTGACCATTTGTGAATATATGTTGATATTATCTCCCTTTCTCTTAATGGCAGCACAAACTCAAACAGTCCCTCGCCCCCCAGCAGCTCCATCGCTTATAGTCTTCTGAGTGCTAGCTCTGAACAGGACAACCCTTCCACCAGCGGCTGCAGGTAACTGTCCTAAGTCCCCCTCTTTTATGCCACTATCATATCTTCCTGCTATATATTTTTTTTGCACATTGCTCTATATTTCTCCATTTACATATTACTTTTTCCTATAGTTTCAACTCTCATCATTTCATCACTCTGTATCACATATTTTCTCTTTCTATCCCTAATGCCTCTCATCTTTTTTTCTTCCCTCATGTAGCAGTGACCAATCAGCCCGGGAGAAAAATCAGAAAGAGCTGATGAAGGCATTGAAGGAACTGAAGATACGGCTCCCTTCAGAGAAGCGGGGAAAGGGCAAATCAGGGACTCTCGCCACTCTGCAATATGCACTGTCCTGTGTCAAGCAAGTACGAGGTGAGCAGAATGCGGAGTACAGTTTTGGTGACAGAATGAAACTTTTCTCTTCTATAGACAAGTCATTACGTCTGGAAATGTGTGAGGCTTTCCTGCTGCAGTCTGACATTGCAAAATATATCTCTTCCCTGTAAAATTTCCCACAAATTGAAAGTGTTCATCAAATTCTACCAGATTATTATTCTTGGATCAGCGGAGTGTCATTGTTGTACTCTGTGGTTATCACTGAAGACTCAATGACCGTGATTAGCAGACTTTACACTAAGTAAACTAGGCAGCCGTCTATGAGTGCTTCACTTATAGTGGTGGTTAAATTGCTGGGCAACTGACACTGATACCACTAACCCTTTTAATCATAGATCTGAACCCCAGGGATGATAATCCCAATATGAGATATTTGTAAGGATTGGATGTCTTTATTGTAGACTAAATTAAAGTATGTACCCTTCTAAGATACAGGTGGTCTATAAACTCAATGCAGAATGATTTTTACTTGTACATGATAGAACAAAGTTACTTATTTGCAAATATATATTTAACTGTGTGAGTTCCCTTATTGTATAATTATACACTAGATATATACACCCAACCTCCTCTCTGCCTTATTCTGTCTTTCCATGCTCTTAAGCACTCTTTATTTGTTTATACCACTTTTTATGTCTTTTAGCCAATCAGGAATATTACCAGCAATGGACCATTGATGAGACCCAGCCCTGCAGTCTGGACATGTCCAGTTTTACTATCGAGGAAGTAGAGAGTGTCACGTCAGAGTACACACTCAAAAACCCAGTGAGTGACACTGACATGCAGACAGTGACATTTTTTATATGTGATCTTTTGAATAACTAAACTTGGTTATGTGCCAAACTGTTTTAGAAAGTAAAACAAATACAGACTTTAAATGTTTGTCTTTCTGAGATGTTTATTTCTGCTGCTGTTTCAGGTACACTTGTCTTTATTAACTATTATTCTTTTAGTCCTGTGAAAAGCACTGTCAGTATTAGCTCATTGTGCAGATAGAAGCCTCTGCAGCATTCAGAGTCTCCTCCCACCTCGAGAAGTAGATCAACAGTAACACAAACTAGAAATTCCCCTGCAATATCAGTTTGTATAAAGAGAAATAAATTAATGGTTGTACTTTTTACATCCTAAAAATATTTGCCCATTATCAGGTGAAGTTATTCAAAAGACTATGCATATGTTTCTATATATATCCTTATACCCTCTCACTCTCTCTTATCTCAGGACACATTTTCAGTGGCTGTTTCATTCATCAGTGGCCGCATTGTGTACATCTCTGACCAGGCCTCTCTCATACTGCGCTGTAAGAGGGATGTCTTTAAGGGCGCAACATTTGCAGAATTCCTGGCACCTCAAGATGTTAGTGTCTTCTATGGTTCAACTGCCCCATATCACCTGCCATCCTGGAGCAGCTGCACCTCTGGAGGTAACTGAGACAGTGTCAATGACAAAAAGATGCTACGAGACTCTCCGTTGGGGAAGCTAGAAATGTATCCCTCCCTCAGCCGAGTGATACAGTATTAATAATGTTTTTGTCTCTGCAGATACAACATCAATGGATTATACACAGGAGAAATCTGTATTCTGCAGAATCAGGTGGGTATTGTTATGGAGGGGGGGGGGGAAGAAAGACAGAAAATAAGTTAAAATATTTAGAGAGAGGAGAGACTGAGCTATCTATCACCTGTATATACAGAGAGAGGAGAGACTGAGCTATCTATCACCTGTATATACAGAGAGAGGAGAGACTGAGCTATCTATCACCTGTATATACAGAGAGAGGAGAGACTGAGCTATCTATCACCTGTATATACAGAGAGAGGAGAGACTGACCTATCTATCACCTGTATATACAGAGAGAGGAGAGACTGAGCTATCTATCACCTGTATATACAGAGAGAGGAGAGACTGAGCTATCTATCACCTGTATATACAGAGAGAGGAGAGACTGAGCTATCTATCACCTGTATATACAGAGAGAGGAGAGACTGACCTATCTATCACCTGTATATACAGAGAGAGGAGAGACTGAGCTATCTATCACCTGTATATACAGAGAGAGGAGAGACTGAGCTATCTATCACCTGTATATACAGAGAGAGGAGAGACTGAGCTATCTATCACTTGTATATACAGAGAGAGGAGAGACTGAGCTATCTATCACCTGTATATACAGAGAGGAGAGACTGAGCTATCTATCACCTGTATATACAGAGAGGAGAGACTGAGCTATCTATCACCAGTATATACAGAGAGAGGAGAGACTGAGCTATCTATCACCTGTATATACAGAGAGGAGAGACTGAGCTATCTATCACCTGTATATACAGAGAGAGGAGAGACTGAGCTATCTATCACCTGTATATACAGAGAGAAGAGACTGAGCTATCTATCACCTGTATATACAGAGAGAGGAGAGACTGAGCTATCTAGCACCTGTATATACAGAGAGAGGAGAGACTGAGCTATCTATCACCTGTATATACAGAGAGGAGAGACTGAGCTATCTATCACCTGTATATACAGAGAGAGGAGAGACTGAGCTATCTAGCACCTGTATATACAGAGAGAGGAGAGACTGAGCTATCTATCACCTGTATATACAGAGAGGAGAGACTGAGCTATCTATCACCTGTATATACAGAGAGGAGAGACTGAGCTATCTATCACCTGTATATATAGAGAGGAGAGACTGAGCTATCTATCACCTGTATATACAGAGAGAGGAGAGACTGAGCTATCTATCACCTGTATATACAGAGAGGAGAGACTGAGCTATCTATCACCTGTATATACAGAGAGAGGAGAGACTGAGCTATCTATCACCTGTATATACAGAGAGAGGCGAGTCTGAGCTATCTATCACCTGTATATACAGAGAGAGGCGAGTCTGAGCTATCTATCACCTGTATATACAGAGAGGAGAGACTGAGCTATCTATCACCTGTATATACAGAGAGGAGAGACTGAGCTATCTATCACCTGTATATATAGAGAGGAGAGACTGAGCTATCTATCACCTGTATATACAGAGAGAGGAGAGACTGAGCTATCTATCACCTGTATATACAGAGAGGAGAGACTGAGCTATCTATCACCTGTATATACAGAGAGGAGAGACTGAGATATCTATCACCTGTATATACAGAGAGAGGAGAGACTGAGCTATCTATCACCTGTATATACAGAGAGAGGAGAGACTGAGCTATCTATCACCTGTATATACAGAGAGAGGAGAGACTGAGCTATCTATCACCTGTATATACAGAGAGGAGAGACTGAGCTATCTATCACCTGTATATACAGAGAGGAGAGACTGAGCTATCTATCACCTGTATATATAGAGAGGAGAGACTGAGCTATCTATCACCTGTATATACAGAGAGAGGAGAGACTGAGCTATCTATCACCTGTATATACAGAGAGGAGAGACTGAGCTATCTATCACATGTATATACAGAGAGAGGAGAGACTGAGCTATCTATCACCTGTATATACAGAGAGAGGAGAGACTGAGCTATCTATCACCTGTATATACAGAGAGGAGAGGCTGAGCTATCTATCACCTGTATATACAGAGAGAGGAGAGACTGAGCTATCTATCACCTGTATATACAGAGAGGAGAGACTGAGCTATCTATCACCTGTATATACAGAGAGAGGAGAGACTGAGCTATCTATCACCTGTATATACAGAGAGAGGAGAGACTGAGCTATCTATCACCTGTATATAAAGAGAGGAGAGACTGAGCTATCTATCACCTGTATATACAGAGAGGAGAGACTGAGCTATCTATCACCTGTATATACAGAGAGGAGAGACTGAGCTATCTATCACCTGTATATACAGAGAGGAGAGACTGAGCTATCTATCACATGTATATACAGAGAGGAGGGACTGAGCTATCTATCACCTGTATATACAGAGAGGGGAGACTGAGCTATCTATCACTTGTATATACAGAGAGAGGAAAGACTGAGCTATCTATCACCTGTATATACAGAGAGGAGAGACTGATCTATCTATCACCTGTATATACAGAGAGGTGAGACTGAGCTATCTATCACCTGTATATACAGAGAGGAGAGACTGAGCTATCTATCACCTGTATATACAGAGAGGAGAGACTGAGCTATCTATCACCTGTATATACAGAGAGGAGAGACTGAGCTATCTATCACCTGTATATACAGAGAGAGGAGAGACTGAGCTATCTATCACCTGTATATACAGAGAGGAGAGACTGAACTATCTATCACATGTATATACAGAGAGGAGAGACTGAGCTATCTATCACCTGTATATACAGAGATGAGAGACTGAGCTATCTATCACCTGTATATACAGAGAGAGGAAAGACTGAGCTATCTATCACATGTATATACAGAGAGGAGAGACTGAGCTATCTATCACCTGTATATACAGAGAGAGGAGAGACTGAACTATCTATCACCTGTATATACAGAGAGGAGAGACTGAGCTATCTATCACCTGTATATACAGAGAGAGGAGAGACTGAGCTATATATCACCTGTATATACAGAGAGGAGAGACTGAGCTATCTATCACCTGTATATACAGAGAGAGGAGAGACTGAGCTATCTATCACCTGTATATACAGAGAGGAGAGACTGAGCTATCTATCACCTGTATATACAGAGAGGAGACTGAGCTATCTATCACCTGTATATACAGAGAGGAGAGACTGAGTTATCTATCACCTGTATATACAGAGAGGAGAGACTGAGCTATCTATCACCTGTATATACAGAGCGGAGAGACTGAGCTATCTATCACCTGTATATACAGAGAGGAGAGACTGAGCTATCTATCACCTGTATATACAGAGAGGAGAGACTGAGCTATCTATCACCTGTATATACAGAGAGAGGAGAGACTGAGCTATCTATCACCTGTATATACAGAGAGAGGAGAGACTGAGCTATCTATCACCTGTATATACAGAGATGAGAGACTGAGCTATATATCACCTGTATATACAGAGAGGAGAGACTGAGCTATCTATCACCTGCATATACAGAGAGGAGAGACTGAGCTATCTATCACCTGTATATACAGAGAGAGGAGAGACTGAGCTATCTATCACCTGTATATACAGAGAGGAGAGACTGAGCTATCTATCACCTGTATATACAGAGAGGAGAGACTGAGCTATCTATCACCTGTATATACAGAGATGAGAGACTGAGCTATATATCACCTGTATATACAGAGAGGAGAGACTGAGCTATCTATCACCTGTATATACAGAGAGGAGAGACTGAGCTATCTATCACCTGTATATACAGAGAGGAGAGACTGAGCTATCTATCACCTGTATATACAGAGAGAGGAGAGACTGAGCTATCTATCACCTGTATATACAGAGAGAGGAGAGACTGAGCTATCTATCACCTGTATATACAGAGAGGAGAGACTGAGCTATCTATCACCTGTATATACAGAGAGGAGAGGCTGAGCTATCTATCACCTGTATATACAGAGAGAGGAGAGACTGAGCTATCTATCACCTGTATATACAGAGAGAGGAGAGACTGATCTATCTATCACCTGTATATACAGAGAGAGGAGAGACTGAGCTATCTATCACCTGTATATACAGAGAGGAGAGACTGAGCTATCTATCACCTGTATATACAGAGAGGAGAGACTGAGCTATCTATCACCTGTATATACAGAGAGGAGAGACTGAGCTATCTATCACCTGTATATACAGAGAGAGGAGAGACTGAGCTATCTATCACCTGTATATACAGAGAGGAGAGACTGAGCTATCTATCACCTGTATATACAGAGAGGAGAGACTGAGCTATCTATCACCTGTATATACAGAGAGAGGAGAGACTGAGCTATCTATCACATGTATATACAGAGAGAGGAGAGACTGAGCTATCTATCACCTGTATATACAGAGAGAGGAGAGACTGAGCTATCTATCACATGTATATACAGAGAGGAGAGACTGAGCTATCTATCACCTGTATATACAGAGAGGAGAGACTGAGCTATCTATCACCTGTATATACAGAGAGGAGAGACTGAGCTATCTATCACCTGTATATACAGAGAGAGGAGAGACTGAGCTATCTATCACCTGTATATACAGAGAGAGGAGAGACTGAGCTATCTATCACCTGTATATACAGAGAGAGGGGAGACTGAGCTATCTATCACCTGTATATACAGAGAGAGGAGAGACTGAGCTATCTATCACCTGTATATACAGAGAGAGGAGAGACTGAGCTATCTATCACCTGTATATACAGAGAGAGGAGAGACTGAGCTATCTATCACCTGTATATACAGAGAGGAGGGACTGAGCTATCTATCACCTGTATATACAGAGAGAGGAGAGACTGAGCTATCTATCACCTGTATATACAGAGAGGAGAGACTGAGCTATCTATCACCTGTATATACAGAGAGGAGAGACTGAGCTATCTATCACCTGTATATACAGAGAGGAGAGACTGAGCTATCTATCACCTGTATATACAGAGAGGAGAGACTGAGCTATCTATCACCTGTATATACAGAGAGAGGAGACTGAGCTATCTATCACCTGTATATACAGAGAGAGGAGAGACTGAGCTATCTATCACCTGTATATACAGAGAGAGGAGACTGAGCTATCTATCACCTGTATATACAGAGAGAGGAGAGACTGAGCTATCTATCACCTGTATATACAGAGAGAGGAGAGACTGAGCTATCTATCACCTGTATATACAGAGAGAGGAGAGACTGAGCTATCTATCACCTGTATATACAGAGAGAGGAGAGACTGAGCTATCTATCACCTGTATATACAGAGAGGAGAGACTGAGCTATCTATCACCTGTATATACAGAGAGGGGAGACTGAGCTATCTATCACATGTATATACAGAGATAGGAGAGACTGAGCTATCTATCACATGTATATACAGAGATAGGAGAGACTGAGCTATCTATCACCTGTATATACAGAGAGAGGAGAGACTGAGCTATCTATCACCTGTATATACAGAGAGAGGAGAGACTGAGCTATCTATCACCTGTATATACAGAGATAGGAAAGACTGAGCTATCTATCACCTGTATATACAGAGAGAGGAGAGACTGAGCTATCTATCACCTGTATATACAGAGAGAGGAGAGACTGAGCTATCTATCACCTGTATATACAGAGAGAGGAGAGACTGAGCTATCTATCACCTGTATATACAGAGAGGAGAGACTGAGCTATCTATCACCTGTATATACAGAGAGAGGAGAGACTGAGCTATCTATCACATGTATATACAGAGATAGGAAAGACTGAGCTATCTATCACCTGTATATACAGAGAGGAGAGACTGAGCTATCTATCACCTGTATATACAGAGAGGAGACATTGAGCTATCTATCACCTGTATATACAGAGAGAGGAGAGACTGAGCTATCTATCACCTGTATATACAGAGAGGAGAGACTGAGCTATCTATCACCTGTATATACAGAGAGGAGAGACTGAGCTATCTATCACCTGTATGTACAGAGAGGAGAGACTGAGCTATCTATCACCTGTATATACAGAGAGAGGAGAGACTGAGCTATCTATCACCTGTATATACAGAGAGAGGAGAGACTGAGCTATCTGTCACCTGTATATACAGAGAGAGGAGAGACTGAGCTATCTATCACCTGTATATACAGAGAGGAGGGACTGAGCTATCTATCACCTGTGTATACAGAGAGGAGAGACTGAGCTATCTATCACCTGTATATACAGAGAGAGGAGAGACTGAGCTATCTATCACCTGTATATATACAGAGAGGAGAGACTGAGCTATCTATCACCTGTATATACAGAGAGAGGAGAGACTGAGCTATCTATCACCTGTATATACAGAGAGAGGAGAGACTGAGCTATCTATCACCTGTATATACAGAGAGGAGAGACTGAGCTATCTATCACCTGTATATATAGAGAGGAGAGACTGAGCTATCTATCACCTGTATATACAGAGAGAGGAGAGACTGAGCTATCTATCACCTGTATATACAGAGAGAGGAGAGACTGAGCTATCTATCACCTGTATATACAGAGAGGAGAGACTGAGCTATCTATCACCTGTATATACAGAGAGGAGAGACTGAGCTATCTATCACCTGTATATACAGAGAGGAGAGACTGAGCTATCTATCACCTGTATATACAGAGAGGAGAGACTGAGCTATCTATCACCTGTATATACAGAGAGGAGAGACTGAGCTATCTATCACCTGTATATACAGAGAGGAGAGACTGAGCTATCTATCACCTGTATATACAGAGAGGAGAGACTGATCTATCTATCACCTGTATATACAGAGAGGAGAGACTGAGCTATCTATCACCTGTATATACAGAGAGAGGAGAGACTGAGCTATCTATCACCTGTATATACAGAGAGGAGAGACTGAGCTATCTATCACCTGTATATACAGAGAGGAGAGACTGAGCTATCTATCACCTGTATATACAGAGAGAGGAGAGACTGAGCTATCTATCACCTGTATATACAGAGAGGAGAGACTGAGCTATCTATCACCTGTATATACAGAGAGGAGAGACTGAGCTATCTATCACCTGTATATACAGAGAGGGGAGACTGAGCTATCTATCACCTGTATATACAGAGAGGAGAGACTGAGCTATCTATCACCTGTATATACAGAGAGAGGAGAGACTGAGCTATCTATCACCTGTATATACAGAGAGAGGAGAGACTGAGCTATCTATCACCTGTATATACAGAGAGGAGAGACTGAGCTATCTATCACCTGTATATACAGAGAGGAGAGACTGAGCTATCTATCACCTGTATGTACAGAGAGAGGAG